>PVJO010002414.1:0-144429 GCA_004026905.1 Hystrix cristata
ATTGGCAGAAGTTTTTCAACAGGGCAAGACAAACGTGCAAGCATTTTCTGTCTCTATTTACATCATATTTGTTGGTGTTTCCCTGATCAAAGTCAAAGGCTTAGACATGGTCTTAGACATGGATGCTGGAGGTGTGACCAATCAGAGACCGTTACCATAATAATCTATCATAACATCTACACTGCAGCCACAAGAAACATCGTTTATATGGTGTCAACTTTCCTGTCTATTGGAAGAAACCATTTTCAATTTTGATGCCAATTAGGAAGTTACTCTTTCTGATAAACAGAGTCCCCCCAAGCAGATCCTGACCAAAGGGCTTTGGTGCAGCTTGCTTACTTGGGGTGGGAGACCCCAGGAAGCACAAGGGAAGGAATGTGGAAGGTGAGACACAGCTAGGAGAACCCACGAAAAGACATGTGCTATGGGGTGGGAAGCTGGAGCTCAGTCCTGCCAGGATCCTCTGAGAATACACGTGGGAGGCCTCAGAATTGTCCCTCAGACCATGGGGACTCCAGAGCATTGATCTTCTACTGATTGAGCAATTTCTGAGATGATGAGAACAGGAGAAAAGGGGACCTCTGGTACTTGAGGTGGGATGCTGTCTGGAAACAACCCACCCCACTGCCCAGGACCCAGTAGGGTTAGGGGGACAGAGGTCAGGCTAGCAATAGCAACTGATACACAGACAAAAAAATTCTCTTTCAGGATCAAACACAAGACCCATGCAGTTGACACACACAAAGACAATACAGAGCTCAAAAGCAGAGCGAGAGAGGGCCATGTGATGGAAAATCTGCATCTGAGGAATGAGTGACCATCTCTGGGTATTCTGAGCAGGGTGGAGTCGACAAGCCACTAGGGTCGCCAGTGATACTAACTAGTAACTTGGAGTGAGTAAACTTGGAGTCAGCACATCTACAGAGACAAAGGTATGTCCTGCAAGCAGAAACAAGGCCTCACTGCAGAAACTGGTCTCCTTCCTAGACTTATTGTGGAATAAAACGACTGGAGCCCAGAAAGACAGACCTCATCCTTTTCTTAGTGAGAACAGCACACAGAGTTATTGCAGAATCCTATTTAGTCACCGCCACTGGTTGTGCATAATGATGCTTAAATTACTATATAGGTAACATATGGACCATATTTTATTGATTCTAAAAAGCACATTTTTTCACATTTAACATTCCTGAAATGAGGAGACATCTTAAAACTGGCAGGCTCTTTTCCTCCCAAGATGGCTGCTGGAGCATCAACCATCTCACCTGCATCTCAGACAGGAGGAAAGAAGGAAGGCTGAAGGACAAACAGTACTCCTTCCCCACTCCACAGTTAAGAAGACTCACTGAAGCTCTGCCCAGCAATTTTTGCCTGCATCTCATTGGCCAGAACTGTCACGTGCTACCCTAGCTGCAAGTGAGGCCAGGAAGTGTAGTCTTAGGTGGTGTCCTATTGCCATGGTGATGGGCAGATGGTATCTGTAAACAGGAAGTGAGGTGTGGGCCTGGGGCAGGCAGCTAGAAATCCAGGTGCAGGAAGAATGGGATGGGAAGTTACACAGGCAAGAATTACATGAGGCAACCCCAGGGCTTCCAGCCCAGGAGAGGCCCACAGGAGATGTGCAGGGCTGGTGGACATGAGGGAAGACGGTAGGCTCCATTTCTACAAGTGGGAAAAGATTCAGAAGGCTGGAAGCTGTCACGAAGCTCCCTGCCTCCTCCCCCATGGCCAGCCCCGCTCCCATTAGCACACAGGAGGCGGGGGCCCCGTTATTAATGCGCTTTCCTGGCGGGGGTCCAGTGCAGGCCTTGTTCCTGGTCACCGCGGTCTCTGCGCCCTACCAGCCAAGCACGGCCATGGCGAAATGTTCTTAAAAGAGGAAAATTACCCAGAAAGCGTCTCCCAAAGAAAAGTGGGCTTTAAGAAAGTTTGTCGCACATTGCAAAGCATTATCTTTAAGTCCTCCAGCTAGGCTAAAAGCCTATCCCATCCCTCCCTGGGATTTCTAGTGAATTAATAATGCCACTGATGAATATTCAAAAGTAGGCAGCTATTGTGCCTCCAAGCACATAATTAATTATTCATTACACATTTTTATTCACTGAATTAAAAAACACAGGGTGCTCTGGGAAATGAAGTGTGCTTCACGGCAGGGGTATGAAATTCCACACTGCCCCTTTAAGGACTATTATTCTCTATTTGTGGTTACCAAGCAACATAAATGCTGGGCAATTAGATCATGGGTTGTCCCTGAAGACTGATGGGATAATAAGCAGTAGTTAAGTATTAAGTTGACCCAGTGAAGGTCCCATATGAATAAACCTGGGTAGGACCACAGCTGGTGTCTTTTAAATGAAACTTTTACATTAATCTGGTACAAAAGGTGATTCTGTACCGGGAGCACACGGTGGCGGATTCCACTCATCTGCAAACCCTGCAAGGTTGGCCGTGTCCTCCCCCTGACACCGCTGTGCTTACAAAGTTGTACAGGGAGCGTGCTGTCCCCTCGCCTCCAGGGCCAGCTGGGGTGGACGTCAGGATTCGGCCTGGCTGGCTATGATGGGGACATTCAGGAAAGCCCAGTGAGGACAGCCTGGCTGCTCCCTGCTCCAGGCCTCTCGTCCGGGTTCCCACCACCAGGGCCTCCCATGTGCAGTCCTGACGACCCAGAGCTGGGGCTCCAGGTGTGCGCAGCTGCCTCCCTCCTGGCCCTCAGGGACGGAGTGCGGCTGCAAGTCACACCTGTGTCTATACCGTCTGGCCCACGGTAGGCTCCCAAAAGGTGATTACTGAATTAGAGATTCTGGAATGCTCTATTAGTCACTATTGGTCTAATGATTGCAGTGAGCTATCTCTTCACATCCTCTAGCGTTTACAAACCTCTTGGCACTTTTTTTAAATGCTCCTTCTACAACAGTGCTTTACATGCACTGCACCAGGACGCCTGGCCAAGGGACCCTAAAATCTACCCCAGAGCCCACTCACTGAGTCATACACCTGTCCAAGGAGCCACCTTTTTGCAGCTCTCTTAAAGGCACTGAATGGGCTGACAGAGGTCCAAACGATATGGAATGTGGGTGGCAGCAGAGAGAGTGGAACCTAGATCCAGCACAGGGAGAAGAAATAGGCAATGTGGGCAGGCAGAGGTCACAGCAGGGAGTTCACAGGCTTCACCCTCTTGGCACAAGAGAAAAAGTCCTCTGAGCCTGCTTTCTGTCCTCTCCCCTCCCCTGTGTGCTCAGCTCAAGAACAAGCCACAAGACCCCAGGCTGTCCTCACTGCTGACTTAGTGACACAGAGAGAAAGCACAGGGTGCTGGCAGCAAGAGCTCACAGGACAGAAATCAGCCACTTCTATGGTTGTAAGTTTCTAAACAACCCTGTGATGTGAGAAGACTGAGGCTGAGAGAGTTTAAACAATCTGCCTCCCATTCCAGAGCTAGAGAGGAGCCAGGGCTTCCACCAGGCAGATGCGGTGCCCAGGCCCTGTCTTGGCCAGGGCTGATACTCGAAGTGGATGGCTCAGCAGGGTGTTAGAACCATCAGCAGGATCACGGGGGCCCCTGTGGCCGCAGCCCACTCCCTAGCAGGTGGGTTACCGGGTGGCCAGGGAGCGGGAGCGGAATCAGAAGCAGCTGTCTATCACCTGGGACACAGACAGCTCCGTGTTTTAACCACAAAGACATCCATACAGGGACCCATGCCCAGTCTCAGCCTGACCAGGGCATCCCAGGAGTCTGGGAGGAGTGTAGGGGAGAGCAGGAGGCCGAGTCCTAGACAGGGAGCAGAGTCTGGGGTCCCCAGTGCTGATGAGATGCTGGCCTGAGGATCTCTGCAGGAAGCTCTTCCAGACCTGGGTGGGGCCTCTGCACAGGCGAAGACTTGGACTCAACCATGGACAACTGAAGAATGGAAAAACAGGCTGGGGGCAGAGAGTCCAGCCCAAGACCTGGCAGGGACCCCAGTCCAGCCTGTGGTCACATCTCCACCTCCCCACTGGTCAGACAGAACCTTGGAGCTAGAAAATCTTCCATGCGCTCCAGCAAGAACATCTTAGGAGTTGCTGTCTACAACAAATGTAAATGCCATGGAAAGAAGAGGAAAAAGAAAAACCATCTGCACTTCCTGCCATGGAGGTTTCGTGTTTTTTTTTTTTTAACTCAAAATGTCCTGTGATCCTCACTGGTGACAGGAGATGATGGTTTTACTGTAGTTATAGATCATTAATTTCAGAGACAAAAATGTGAAAACACAGCTTATCTCCGTCTGCAGACACCTTGCCATGCCAGAGCCCGAAACAGTTCTCAGTGGAAGATAAAGAACTGCTGTCTGGAGTTTTGTGACAGGAAGCCAGGAAGGCAAACCCTCCCCCAACTAAGTGGGCCTCTGTTAGACACAGCCACGGGTGGCGCTGGGTAAGGGCTGCATGCACCGGGACCAGGGCAGGGCTGGAAACCCGCAGGAAAGGCCAGCGAAGCTCCGGGCCGTAGCACTTCCACCACCCCACCTCCTGCCCAGGTCCTGTGCAGTCCCTGGGCGTCGCGGCTGGGCCCTTGCCACAGCTCCCTGCCCCCTCCCGCCTCCTTCCCTCCCTTCCTCCCATCAAAGTGCCTGAGACTGTGAACACATGATAAAGGTTCGACAAAGGAAAGGATAGATAGGTGGCCGGCTGGCTGGATACAGGTGGATGGACGGGTAACTGGATGGATGGATGGATGACCCAGGGACCCTCTGGGGCTCTCTCAATTCTCAAGGGGTCAGCATTTGCCAAGCAAGGGGCTTATCAGAAGCTCTGCTCCTGCAAATGTCCTCCAGGTCTTTCTAAGACTGCACCTTTAACTCTGAGCCCTGAGACATCAATGCCGGCAGGACTTCCCAGGGCAGCAGGGCAAGAAGCAATTATAAAACTGGACAAGCTTCTCAAAAACAGCCATCGCAGAGATCTGTAAACCAACCACAGTTACATCCACACTGAGGATCAGTTATTCATGAAAACTGCTGAACTTCGGATATGAATGTTGGCCACCGGCGGCATTCCTGCCACCCCTGACACAATCTGCTCTCCCACGGTGAGGCCTGAGGAAGCGGAGCAGCTCTGCCGCCAGCTGGGATGACTGGACCTGGAGGGGACCATTAACCACATGCCTCAGTGGCTTGGTCAAAAAAATCACAATGTCACTGGCAAATGGGGAACAGGGAAGACCACAGCTAGCCTGAGTCTGTGGCTCTGGTTAGGGCAAGCATGGGTCAGTGGACTGGCCGGAAGTGGAGCAGAGAGGTGCATGACAGGGGACAACAGTAGGGAGCCATGAAAAGCTCTCCATGCAAAGGCTGTGGGGTGGTGTGTGCAAAACGCTGAAGGAAAAACACTGCCCACTGAGAAGTCTGTATCCACGAAACCATCAATTAAAGAATAAAAGTGAACTGGAAATATTCTCACCCCAACAGTAACTGAGATCACCTGTTGCTGGCCAACTTGCCTTATAAGAAATACTAAAGGATGTTGGTTAGTCTAAAAGAAAATAACAACACATTTCAGTTTATGCAAAGGAAAGAAGGAAAGGAGGGAAGGGAAGGGAAGGGAAGGGAAGGGAAGGGAAGGGAAGGGAAGGGAAGGGAAGGGAAGGGGAGAGGAGAGAAGGGGAGGGAAGAGAAGGGAAGGGAAGAAAAGAAAAGAAAACATCAAAAAGATAAATATGTGTGTAATATAAAAAACTCTAAAAAAAAACTTAAAAAAAAAAACAAAAAGAACTCTATTTTTAAATATTGTATTTCTTTAAAAGATGTGAAAGTACAGAAAACTGTACTTTATCATTGACCTTATAACAGACATATACACCTGTATGTGCAATGTATTTTTGACAAATAGCATAAAGGAGGAGAGAGGAAATGGAACAATATTGAAGTAGATTCTATATTTACATGAATTAAAATAATATTAATCTGAAGTACATTGTGATAAGTAAAGGTATATATTATAACCACCTATTTAACACAAAAGAATGCAGGAAAGAAGAATCAAGGGAGAATATGTCAGGGGACCCATAGAAAACAAAGAGTAATATGCAAGACATAAATTCAACCACATTGATAATTATATTAAATGTGAATGTACAAAACACTTCAATAAGAAGGCAGAGGTTGTCAGACTGGATATCTAAAATATCCAATAATGTGCTCTATGCAAGAAAACATGTTTTAGGTTCAAAGACAGCATGCTGAAAGTAAAAGGACAGAAAAAGATCATGAACACTTCAAACATAACAGAGCTGAAGTGGTATATTAAAGTTAGACAAAATATACTTTGAAGCAAAAAATATAAAAATACATAAATATATAAATATAAAATATTTTTTATAAAAATAGAGACCAAAAGGGATATATTATAATGATTAAAAGGATAAACTTAAATTGAATATAATGATTAGAAACATATATGTACCTAACAACAGAGTCCCGGAATGTATGTAGTGGTAAGTCACAAAATTGAAAGAATATTCATTGCGCATTACTCACAAAAGCCAAGAGGTAGAAGCAATGCAAATATCCATCAGCAGAGAGATGGACAAAGAAAATGTGGAATATATGTAGAGTAGAACATCATCCAGACTAAGCAGAAAGAAACCCTGTCATGTGGATGAAGCTGGAGGACATTATAGGAAGTGAAATTAGGTAGATGCAAAAAAGACAAGTATCACATGATTTTGTTTATATGAGACTTCTAAGTAGCCAGACTCATAGAAACACAAAGCAGAATGGTGGTTCCCAGGAATGGGGCCGGGGACAGAGATGGGGTGCTATTGTTCAAAGGATAGAGTTTCTATTTTGCAAGATGAAAAACTAGGGTCTGAGTATACTCTGCCCTGCTGAACTGTACACTTAACAATAGTTAAAATGTTAAATTTTATGTTACTCTTCAACCACAATTGAAAATAAAAGAAATAGAATTGATAGACAAATTGATAATAGTTGGAGGCTTCAGTACCCCATTCCCAATAGTCGACAGACTAACTAGACAAATCACAGAAGACAGTGCGACACCCAAACATGCACCTGATCACAGAAGAGTACACATTCTTTTCAAGCACACATGGGAAGTTCACAAAGATGGATGGTGATTGAGCCGTAAAACACATCTCAATAAATTTGGAAGTACTGAAATAATCAAAGTAATGCTCTCTGATCACAAATTTGAATTAGAAAACAACAATAGAAAGAAATTTGGGAAATATCCAAATATTCAGAAATCGAACATCCCACTTCAAAATAACCCATGGGCCAAGGGGGAAAAAAATGCCACAGTAGAAATTTTAAAATGTTGTCGTTGAGCAAAAATAAAACCAAAACATTTGAAAACTTATGGGATGCAACAAAAGCAGAAATTAGAGGAAAACACATAGCTTTAAATATTTTTTTAAAAAATGAAGGCATTAAATTCATAACTTCAGCTGTCATCTTAAAAAACTAAAATGAACATGAGCAACGTGAACTCAAAACAAAGGAAATAAATAGTAAAGATGAAAGCAGAATCCAATAAAATAGAAAACGAAAATACAATAGAAGAAAATCAATGAAAACAAAATTTTATTCTCTAAAAATACCAGCAAAATTGTCTAATCTTTAGCCACACTAAGAAAAAAAGAGAGAGGATCAAGAATAGGAATGAACAACCAGAAGTTAAAAAGAATTGCAGAAGAAACTATGAACAACTTTGTGACAATACATCAGACAATTTAGACACAATGAATAAATTGCTAGAGAGAAACAAATTATCAAAATTTAAGAAAACAAAATCTGCAAAGATTTATTAGTGTGATGTTAACTTTCTATGTCAATTTGCCTGGACTAAGTGATACCAGACAGCTGGTAAAGCTTTACTTCTGGGGATTCTGTGAGGGTGGAGGGTGTTTGCAAAAGATGCTGGCACTTGGATCAGTGGGCTAAATTACAAAGATCACCTTCACCAATGTGGGTGGGCATCTTCCAATCTGCCCAGAGCCCTTTATAAAACAAAGTATTTGAAGTCCAAATTCACTTCTCCTCTGGAGCTACTGCATCCATCTTTTCCTACCTTGAGACATTAGAGCTCCAGGGTCTTCACCTTCAGGACTTCAGCTCTTCAGCGCCCTCTCACAAATCTTGGTTCTCGGGCTTTTGCCTCTCCTGGCACTTCAGCCTACAGATGGCAGACCTTGGACTTCTCAGCTCCATAACCAAGTGAGTCAATTCGCATAAGAAATCCCCTTTTGCTTATCTATTTGGTTCCCATTGGTTCTGTTCCCTGAGGAACCCTGACTGATAAGATTAATACAAAATAATACTTTAAAACTCTTCCTACTAAGGAATACATTGCCTTTAATGATGAAGTTTACCTAACTTCTAAACAGAAATAATACCAATCCTTTACAATCTCTTTCAGAAAGCATTTGCTATTAGGCAGTATTGATACCAAAGCCAGGCAAGACATCACAGGAAAAGTAAAACTACAGATCAATATCCCTTGTGGAGACAGATGTAAAATCCTAAAAGAAAATATTAACAACCAAATCTAGCAATATATCTATAAAGGATTATTCCCTATGAGTAAGTGGGATTTGTTCCAAGCATACAAAGTTTACTTTAATATTTGAGAACCAATTAATGTAATGCATCACATTAATAAAGAACAAAAAACAAGTGATCATCTTACTAGATGCAGAGAAAATATATTTGACAAAATCTAACACTAAAAGCAGGGGTTCCTCAACCTGATTAAGGCCATCTACACAACATCCTATGGCTAACGTCCTAAGTGGCAGCAAGAGATTGAACACCTTCCCTAAAATCATGAACAAGGCAAGGATGTCTGTCCTCTCCAGCACAATGGAAGTTCCAGCCAGTGTAGTCAGGCAAGAAAAATAAAGGCATCCAGATTGAGAGGAATGAAGTTATTCAAAAGTGATGTTATCTTCCTAGTAGTAAAGCCTAAAGAACATACACACACACACACGCACACACACACACACAGAGCACTAGAACTAATAAACGAGTTCAGCATAGTCACAAACTACAAGACTACTGTACAAAAACATACTGTATTTCCCTATGCCAGCAACAAATAATCTGAAAATGGAATTTTTAAAAATCCTAATCACAGAAATATTAAAAAGAATAAGACATTTAAGAATAAATTTAACAAAAGTTATGAAAGGTGTGTAGACTGAAACTACAAAACATTCCTGAGATAATTCAAATAAATTTCAAATGAATGGAGGTGAAGTTCATGACCATTGACTGGACACTCAATATTGTTAAGATGACAATTCTCCCAAACTGATCTATACATTCAATATAATCCTTATCAAGTCTCAGTAGGCTTTTAAAAAATATATAAATTGATTAGCTAGACCTAAATTCCTATAGAAATATAAAGGACCCAGAATTGTCAAAACAACGTTTAAAAAGAATAATTTGAAGAACTCATACGACCCGAACTCAAAAAATTACTATACAGTACTATAATCAAGATAATAGGATAATGGCATAAAGATAGGATCAATAAAACAGAACCAAGTCCAGATTACTACATTAACAATCAGTTGATTTTTTTGACAAAGATGCCAAAATAATTCAATGGGAAAAGAACAGTCTTTTCAACAAATGATGCCAGGATGATTGGATATTTATATGCAAAAGGATTAATTTAGATCATTATCTCATACCATAAACAAAAACTAATTCAAAATAGATCATAAACCAAAACACATAAGCTAAAACTATAAAAGTTCTAGAAGAAAATTTAGAAAAAAATCTGAACCTTGGGTTATCTGATATTCTTTGATATAACACCAAAGGCACAATGCTTTTGGAAAATTGAATTTCAGGGCTTGGGGATTTAGTTTAGTGGTAGAGTGCTTGCCCAGCAAGCACAAGGCCCAGAGTTCAACACCCTCCCTAAAAGAAGAAAATTGAGTTTCATCAAAATTAAACATATTTGTGCCTCGAAAGACACCATTAGGAAAAAAGAAAAGAGAAAATTTGAGCTGCTAGAAAGTATTTGCAAATCATATATCTGATGAAGGATCGGTATACAGAATATATAGAGAACACTTACAACCCAATCAGACAACAAAATGCTCAATTCTAAAAGTGGCAAAACCGACCAAACATCTTATAAAAGAAGATATAGAAATGATGAATGAACACATGAAAAATACTCAACACTATTTACTAACCATTATGGAAATGCAAATCAGAACCACAATGAGATACCATGACACAACTAAAATGGTTATCATCCAAAGGACGGTAACAACTGTGGTAGGGAAACAGGACGCTTCACACATCATTGGTGAGAATATAAAGCAGCACCACCATTTTGAAAAGCCATGTGGCAGTTTTATAAAAGTTAAACATAAACTTGACACTTTCTATGATTTGAATGTTTCTGCCACCTCCAAAAGTCCCATCAAAACTTAATCCCTAATGTAACAGTATTAGGAGGTGGAACTTTGGGGAGGTTAGAGCCGTAAAGTTTCCTCTCTGGTTAACAGGACCAATGCGCTTCAAAAAAGAGGCTTCAGTCAGAATGTTGCCTTGCTTTCCCTTCTGCCGTCTACCATGTGAAGATCCTGCAAGACCCTAAGTACTGGACCTTGGACTTCTAGCCTGGAGAACTATGATAATCAAGTTTCTTCCCTTACGAATTACCTAGTCCATGGTATCCTCTTACAGCATTAGAGTGGACTAAGACATCTTACAACCCAGCAAGTCCTTTCGCTGGTATCTGATCAAGGGAAATGAAAATGTTTACTGACACAAAGATTTGTATGTGAACACCCACAGTAATATTATTCATAGTACCCAAAAAACTTGAAACCACCCAGATGTCCATTCATCAGTGGATGAATAAACAATGTGGTGTAAATTCACAGTGGAATCATATTTGGCAATAAAAAGGCATGAACTGCTCACATGTGCTACAATTTAGACAAACTTCAAAAACATCACACTAAGTGAAAGAATTCGGCCACAAAAGTCTACACACTGAATGATGCTACTTATGCGCTATGTCTAGAAAGGCAAATTTAAGAAACTGAAAGTAGATCCATGTGTGTCATGGGCTGGGGGTGGAAGCAGGGACTACAGAAAATGGGCATGGAAAGATCGATTAGGATGATGAAAAAGTCCTAAATTATACTATGGTTCTGTACACATCTATAAATTTAGTAAACGTCACTGAATTACAGGCTACCATTAGTACAGTTTCATGGTATTTAAAATATACCTCTATAAAGCTGTTAGAAGAAAAATCCACAGCGAAGCATGATGGTACACGCTTGTAGCCCCAGGTACTTGGGAAACTAAGGCAGAAGGATTGCTTACGCCCATAAGTTTGAGACCAGGCTGGGTAACACGGCAAGACCCTGTCTCATAAGAAAAAAGAAAAATATCAGAGAAGGCAGTGCCTCAGGTGGGGTTTGAAAGCAACAGGACCCACTCCCATCTCATCCCCTTGGCAACTTGACCCTTTAACTTCCACAAGACCAACTCTCCAGGACACGAAGGCCAACGCTACTGAAAGGTTAGGGTCCGGTAGTTTCAGGGGGAATCCCAAGGCTGAATGGGGAAAGGTTAAGGTTTAGAGATTTGGGTTCTTCCTTAAAATTCACAAGAGCTTCACAACCACAGTCGCTGACTGTCTTGACTGCTGCTGCTCCCAAGCACTGGCTGAGGGTGCTTGACCAAGGGACCGAGGACAAGCCTGGAAAAGGGAGATGTGACTAATTGGGTTCACTTTCCCAGACACAAGGTTCCACCTCCGGGTGAGGACACAAGAACACCATGCAAACTCACAGTAGGATGACTCTGGGAATGACGGTTAAAATGATGACAGCTGGCCTTAGCCAGACTCTGTCGCCAACCACCCTGCACTACCACGAAGGCCACAGGAGCCAAGTGGCCGTGGAGGCTGCACATGGCTCCAACAGCATATGCTCCCTCTTTCCCAGGCTGATCTAGCTACTACCACCACCAAATGTCCAACTGATGGAAACAGAGCCTAACACTGAATCCTCAATATGGCACCATGTGGCACATGGTGGCAAATGGACTACACTGGGCCCCTTCTATCCCAAAAAATCCAGACATGTATGCCAGGTATAGTTTCTCCTTTCTTGCCCACAGGATCACAGCCATCACCACTGTCCAAGGGCAGATGGAGCATTTGATCCTCTGGCATCCCCTCCCTCAGATTAGAAACTTGCTTTATGGCAGAAGACGTGGAGGAGCAGCCATGACCATGCAGTCCAGGGGTCATTTCTACACCACTTAATATCGGAACTGCTTCAAGGTACACCTGAACCCCACGTTGAGGTAATGTTTTGTAAAGATGGGGCATCCTCTTCCAGGATGCAATACGTCACTTAAATCAAAGACCTTTATGTAGCACTGTGCCCCTAAGAGGAAGAATGCATAGATCAATCCAGAACTAAGGGAGGGAGACAAAGAAGTCTATTATAGGCTCAGTTGTGCTCTCTCACCCAGTTCATATGTTGAAGTCCTAACTTCTACTACCACAGAATGAGACTATAATCGGAAACAGAGCCTTTAAAAAGGTGACTAACGTTAAAAAAAAAAAAAAAAGCTCATGAGAATGAGGTCTTGAGAACTGTGAAGAAATAAATTTCTATAATTTAAGCTGCCCAATCCGTGGTACTTTGACTGAGAATTCCTGCCTACCATCACCTTCAGCGACTCACCTGGGGAATTAATTCGTGCTTCCTGTCCCTGCAACCTTGAGCCCTGTAGATGTAGAGGCCCTGTTCTCAGGAAGAACCCCACCTGGAGATTGGCAAGAGGCCCATTCAGTTACAGGCTTCAAGTGCTGCCTGATTGCTTCAGGATTCCTGGACCAACAGGTGGAGTCACCATCTGGACACAGCAGGTTGCCCCAGATCAATCAACAAGAAAAGCGGAGCGGCTGTCACACAGTGAGGGCAAGGAGGAACATGCCTGGCACCCAGATGGACCACATGGGCAACTCTTGGTAGCCCATTACCCAACTCTGATGGTAAATACTGAAGTGCAGCAAACTGGGCCCAAGAGAGCATGGTGGCCATGAGTCAGAGTGCCTTCGGCATGAGGGACATGTGCCAGCTGAGGGAGGAGACCCAAAGTGACGAGTAGAGAAGGGAGATGAGACAGCAACTACCCACTAGTGACCCTGAGACTGGCTGCAGTTCCCGTGCTGTGGTCACACAGCCTTCCTCTTCTCAAGAGGAGCAGAGGTCTGTCTGGGCCCTAGAGGAGGGACACCAGGGCAAACCTGAAGAAGTGAATCCCAGCAGTGCAAGGGGTGGACTGTGCTGGTCACTGCAACACATTATCCAGACCCTCTTCAGTGGGACTTGTGTCCCCCTGCTTGGAGTGCCACTGGCAAAGAGACCTCCGCTCATGGCTTCTGCAGGGATTACCTTAGCTTCCTGAGTCCTGCAACCAAGGCCACCTCCCTTCCAGTGCAGCCAGCACACACTTGTGGATCCATCTGGAGCACAGAAGGTTGGTCACCTCCACCCAGCTTGGGAAAACTAGGGCCTTCAGTGTTCAAAGATCACCATGAGGCCCACCAAAGCTGTCCAAGGCCCTGAGCTGCAGCTCAGCTTCTCCCCATGCCCAGTCTTGCTCCTTCCCTTGCCCCTCATAGGTTTTCTCTGTATATTAACAGATCAAAGCCTAATCACTGTCCACAAGCCCAAGCAATTTTTCATAATTACACATAACAGTGGAACTCCCTCCCACCCTGTAATTCAGAATGCACACTTTTATCCAAACTTTGAAGCTTTATTAATCCCTATGCTCCATATCAACTCGTTCCCCTGGCATAGGTCCCATCACTTTGGAAATTTACAGCAACAATGTGACAGCCATATTTTTCGACTGCATGCTTTACACCAGGCGTTTCTCATACATTCTCTCATTTGATCCACTCAGCATCAGTATGAGGTCTGTACTACACTATGTCCCTTTCCAGTGAAGAATCTAGAGCTCGGAAGTCTCAGTTACTCCCTCAAGTTCACATGCCTGGTCAGCAGGAAGGGCAAGAGGCACCCAGGCAGTCTGGTGCAGCCCCAGCTTTCTCACGAGATGTGCCAGTCCTGATGCAATGAGAGGACATCTGCTTGGGGTGCCAGCAGGCAGAAGGATAACCAAGCTGGACTTGCAGGAAGTCAAGTTTATGTCAACAGAAGGAGGAACTCTGGTGGTAAGATGAGCTTCTTCCAGAGGGAGTGAGAACCCTGTCCCTGGGAATATCCAAATCTTCCACCAGGATGATGAGATGTTAAGCTGGGCAGTCAGAAAGGCCCCAGTCCTGGGAAGAAAGAATTGTCTGACTCCATATATGACATTCAAGTCTCCCAGCACTGAGCTCACTCAAGGGTTCTGCTGACAGTGATTTGAGGAGAGACAGAATTGTGACCAACACAGAAGCCCTAAACCAAAGTGCAGCCTGACCTGACTCTGGAGCACTGCCAGCTGCTGGTGGCTCTGACCAGCCTGACTGCAGGAGGCCAGTCGGTACAACCACCACAGGTCCCTCCTTTGTCTCAGTGCCCTCGATTGCAGTCCACCAGGTGCTTAACGGATGCTGTAGACAAGTGTGGGAATGAATGCCAAGAGCCTCACGAGCACACCCTACAGAGACACAGCGTCCTCGGCCCCTCCATCTCCTGCTTGCTTCCCAGACTGAGAGGATGTGTGGGTCGACACCCCAGCAGGTCACCTGCACACTGGCACCAGGCTCTGAGGACAACCCTGCTCCATATTCCTCCTTGGCTCACCAGCAGGCATTCAGATTCTGAGAAGGCCAGGTGCACTGCTTCTCAGTGGGGACCTACCAATTGCCACTCCATCCTAAAAGCAAGTCTGGACTCAAACAATTCAAAGTAGTCCCCCCAAGAAAAGTACACCTCTCAACTCAGTTCACGTCTCCTTCAGCCACCCCGTCAGATCAAAGTGAAGCCAATATCGGCTATCAACACCATACACCGGATTCTTTGGAGTTCAATAGTCTCATATGGATCTTATCTATTTACTTAACAAATAAGTATTGAGCCAGGTCCTATAGCAAGATCTAAGACAGAGTCAGCACATTTGTTTTCTGTAAAGGGCCCAACAGTAAATTATTCGGGCCAGCCTGTCCCTGTCACAAACATGTGAACCTGTTCTGGAGCCACAGGCAGTATGTGACAGTCTGGACATCACTGTCTTCCAGTAACACTTGATTTGTAAACACATGCAGCAGGCGGATTTGACCCGCAGACCTCAGTTCGCCAAGCCCTGAGCGAAGGAACAGCCCACTGAGCCAAGACCCTGTGATTGCCTGAGTGCCCCTCCTCTGACCGCAGAGCCGCAGCCTGGGCCCCCTCTTTGTTCTGTCCCTCTGCCGCTCCCTGAGTCCTAGCAGCACTGGCGCCGTCTCTGTGTGCCTCACACAGCGGCCGCATGTGGAGGCCATGACATCTGTCCACGCAACCTCCCCTCAGACTGTGAAGCCTAATTCCTCCCTCCCTGGAGTGTGGGCCAGCCTTAGCAACCTCCTTCCAACACAAAGTAGGAGAAGTCAGGGTATGTGACTTCTAAAACTGCAGTATACGGGGTGTGTTTAAATGTTTAAAAAAATTACCACAGTAAAAGACACACTGCCATTAATCTCCCTCAAAATACTCCTGCTCAAGTCAAACACATGTATCCCATTGTTCTTGCCACTTGCTGAGGCAGTTCTGGAAATCCTCTTTCATGAGGGTCTTTGTGCTGTCCTGGCTGCCCTAATGTCCTGAATTGATTCAAAACCCTAACTTTTCCTGATCATATTGACTGGGAAAGAGCCACAGGTGCCCAGGGCCAGATCCTGTGAAAAGGTGGATAAGGACACACTGTCAGGTTTTTACCAGCCTACCTTTCTATTGGATGGCACTTGGCAGCAGCATTCACCATATTTTTGATCAAACCTGGTAAAGACACTCATGAAAGAGGACTTCCAGAACGGCTTCAGAAAGTGGCAAGAACAATGGAATAATTGTGTTTGAGGTGAGGGGGAAGATTCTGAGGAAAATTAATGCTAAAGCGCAATTTTTTAATTTAAACATTCACCATAGTTTTCGATCACCCCTTGTAGATCTCAGAATGCCCTGCAGCTCCCTGTGTTTCCTCCATCTCGGCCTGAGAAGCAGCCACCAGGTGGGAAACGCTCACCCAGTCCCATGGAGAGGCCCATGTGGTCAGGAAGGGGTAGCTTGGGCACAGCTGTGGCTGTGGGGGGCCTGACCCACAGGACCTTAGCCCTGCCAAGACCGAAGATGGTGCACGCTCAGCCCTCATCCCAGCTTTGACCTCACGGACCCCAGCCAGGACCACCCGCCAAGCTTCCCATGGCTTCCTGACCCCAGGAGCTCTGTGAGATCCTGTTTGTCATTTTAAACCTCCAGGTTTTGGGGTAACTTGTGAGGCAGCTATCAAGAACGAGTGTGGCCTAAAACCCCACCCCTGGTTGTAGGGGTTCCCCTCCTGCTCCACACAGCCAAGCCTTCCCTCACCCAGCACACACCCAGCACCCAAACCTGGGGTTTGCAGTGAGGAAATTTTTCCCTACATCAGGGGTTGGAGTGGGAGGAAATGAGGGCTCGAGTGTGAGTAGCCTCGGCTGCCTGGCCCCTACCCCTACGGTGTCCTTCCCCCTCCCACCTGACTGTCCTCCTGCCACAACAGGGCAGGTGAGGTCTTCCATTCCACACCAGCTCTCCCTGGGGCCCCCGCCCCCCCACCCAAGTTCTCTCTCACTCCTGGGCCTTCACGGTGCCCTCTTCATGCCTGACATCAAGTCCCTCCTCTCTGTCACCTGGCACCAGAGGACACCTCCTCCTCGCATTCCATCCTACTGCAATGAAGCACCCTGCACTCCTCCATCACTACAGGTGGCTTTTGTCCTCCTTCCCCGAAGCTCCCCCAGCCTGTCCCCAGATGCTCCAGCAGCCAAACCCCAGGGACACATCCAATCCTGTTCTCAGGCCATTTCGTGGCACTTGGCACTGCTGGCCACCCCTCAGCCCTACACTTTGCCTGCAAAGCACAGTCCCTCCGGGTCCCCTGAGCTTAGACACCTGCAAGCCAGCGCTCCTCACCTCTTCCGCTGTGCTGGAGGAGGCCTGTGCTGCCCTCATGGGGACAAACGCCATCCACAGCAATGGCTCTCAGACCTCTCCCGTCCAGGCCCACGCCCTGAGAGTCGGGTCCACCAGCCACCTGCAGGGTTTCCACGCAGCTCCTCCACCTACCATGTCCATGCCATGCCATGTGCCTGTCCTTGACTCTGCAGCTCAGTAGCTTCTCTGGTCATCTGGCCCAGGCCCAAGACCTGGGGATCACCGGGAAGTCCTGTGATCCCCGGGAAGTCCTCCCAGACTCTCGGCAAATTCCAGAAAGTCTCTGTCTGGATCATTCCCAACCTCCTCCTCTGCTCTACCTGGCCATGGCGGACCTGTCCCTGACCTGGATCCTGGCTACAGCTTCCGACTAATCAATCACAGAAGGCTTTCCAGACCACTAGAAATCACTGTGTCCCCTTTCTAAAAGTACTCAGCACCTCCCCTCAGCCCCTGGGGCCTATCGCCTGTTCTCCCCACCATCCTCGATTCCCATCACTCTCAGACTCACAATCCCAATCCAGTGTCTTCCGTTTGCCACTGCCCTTGCATGGGTTGACCCCAGGACCTCTGCTTGTGCCGATCCTCTGCCTGCTGTGCCTTTCACAGCCTCCCTCACCAGGCACACCCCAGCTCTTCCAGAGCCCAGCTTAGACAGCATCTCCTCCAGAAAGCCCCCCAAAACCCCTGGGAGCACCTACTCTTGCATCTCTATTCTTGCAAAACCTTGGACCACACCAGGATGGGACCCCGGGCACAATGATACTGTTATTAGGACTGGCTGGAGACAACAGGGCTCTCTACATAGCCCCTGGCCACTTGTTGCAACCTTCACTGGTGTCCTCTGTACTCTCACTGGTCCCCCACACCACCCCGCGCCAGCCCTTGTGGCTCCTTGCTGCTTCCTTGTCTAACTGGGGGTCTGCAGCGGCAGGACACAGCAGCAGTGTCCCAACCCTGGTCCTGCTCAGTCAGGAGTACCTGTTCCCATAGAAGCATGGCCTGTGCACCAGGGCCTCCAGCTGTCACCAATCAGGCGGTGGCCTGGTCAGATGATGTCACCTCCCTAAGCTTTGGCTCACTTGTCCTTTTAAGGAAACCCTGCCGGCAGGGAGATTGGTCTGTGCCCACGTGAACCACCGCACGTGTGACACTGCTGTGGCCCAGGGCCATGTGTCCCCGCCTGCAATGGCGCAGCCCGCCCTTGCCCACTTCCTACCAGCCTGGCCAGCGGGGTGAGGAGCTGCGGGGCACACATACTGGCTGCAAACCTGTATGCCTGCAAAGCGGGCATTGTTATGTCCTGTGGTGGCCTGTGAGGGTCTGTGGACAGCCTGTCTAGCTGGGGGTGCTCCCTGGTGGGAGCCGGGGGCCAGAGGTCCACTGTCCCTCACCCTGGCTATCCTGTCCTCCACCCCTCTCTGTCTCTCCCAAGTCTCATCTCTTTTCTCTCTTCTCTCCCACCTCTTTCTGCCTCCTCCCCCTACACCTTCTCTCTATCTCTCCTGTCTTCTTTTTGCTTCTCTTTCTGTTTCTTCCCCCTTCTTTCTTTCTCCTCTGTGAACATGACTCTTCAGACCTTCCCTCCATTACTCTACATCCTGTGCAAAGAATTCTTCCCCTGCTGCCTCCGGGCAAAGTTGGTGGAGAAGAATGAATTTTTCATTTGTTTTTCTATTATTCTGCTCCTGGACTCAAGACAGTGGAATTGAGGTCCCTCTGTGTGTGACTGGAGAGATGACACACCTTGATCTCCTAGTTCTGTCATTTCCCATAAAAGTAAAACCCACTCTGACAGGCAGGCACCAGGCCTAGGGAATGAGAATGGTAGCCCCGAGGGTGCATCCTGTGGCCTCGGCCCTGTGGGATGGCAGTCTGGGGAGACTGGGGCAGCTCCGGGGCTTCAGTCCCCAGCAGGCGAACGAGGACTGATTGGGAAGCTGGCTAGGGGTCTCCCAAGATGGAAGAGCTGGCAGTTAGGCTTCCAGCCCAGGGTACCCGCTGCAGGCACGCTCCAAAGCACAAGCACAAGCACGCACGTGCGCGCACGCGCGCGCGCACACACACACACACACACACACACACACTCGCACAGAAGGAGGGCCTGTGTGGGTCTCCCCAGAACCCTCATAAGTTCTTATTTACTTACTGAATCAGGGTCTGGAGTCACAGCAGCCAATAAGGAGGATCTTGGGGAAAAAGGACTTCCCAAATGCCTATGTCCTTCCTTGCTCTAGCTGTAAAAAAAGAAAATGAGTCAGGACTGGCTCACCTGGGTTTATTATCCATTTACTTTGAGGGTGTCCTGTCCCCTGCTCTCCCACTTCCCATAATATGATATTGAACCCGGGTCCAACCCAAGTGCCGGGGATATCCAACGCTGCCCAGAGGGACCAGGATTGTCCTTGTCACACTTGGCTCCATTTCACCTTCTAGGTCTCAGTTTAAGGCATCTCCAGGGAAGAGTTTCCCTGGCCGCCCTACCCAGGCAGTCTCTGGTCCCTCCCTTCTAGCCAACTCCACCCATCTGTAGTTGCTGATGTATTTGGGTTATTCTTCATCACACCTTCCTTCCTAAAAGGCAAGCCCCAAGCCAAGCATAGTAGTACAATCCTATAATCCCAGCACTCTGGGAGACGAAGGCAGAAGGATGGAAAATTCAACCCCAGCCTGGACAATTTAGTGACTTACAATCTGTCTCAAATTTCATTTAAAAAAGGGCTGGGAATGTGGCTCAGTGTGGAGGCCCTGGGTTCTATCCCCAGTTTAAAAAAAAAAAAAAAATTTAACGCAAGACAAGAGTCCTGGCTGCTGTTAGTCACCAAAATCTCTCTCACGCCTGGTGCAGTGTCGGGCACATGCCAGACCACCAGCAAATAGCCACTGCACGGGTGAGTGAACGAAGGGATGGAGAGGGTGTGACCAGGCTCCCGAGGTTATCACTGATAGCAGGCGGCACCGGGCAGGCCCCGGGCTCCGTGGCTGAGTCCGGTCCCTGCACTGTCCGTCACACCCGAGAAGGAGTCCCTTCCCAGCTGAGCTTCTCGCCTAAACCAGGGGCCCCTGAGACTGTGTCACCCTGCCGCCGGCCCGCTACCTTCTTAAACCAGACCCCATCTCCTTTGGAGTAATAATTAAAGTAACATATTCACCGGCTGTTTTTTTCCCTAGATGGCGTCTGCCAGGCTCTGCCTTGCATATTAAGAGCACTAATTAGGCCCTCCGCGTGCTCGGGCACCGGGCGCGCGCTCAGGCCCGCCGGGCAGGACCGGATGGCGCGGCGCCCCGGGCCGGCGCACGCGGGGCCTTTGTTCCCGGCCTCGTCCTCGCTCGCGGCTCCCCAGGAAGCGTCGTGCTCGTTCGCTGTCTGCAGCTTCCCTTTTAACTCCTCGGAGTTGGGAGTGCGACCTCCGACCTGGGCGCGGCCGGGCGTTTCCGGCCCCACCTCCCGGGGAGGAGAAGGGGCAATTCCAGCGTGCGGGTCCCTTTAAGTCCCTCAGAGGACTAACCGCTGTCGTTAGTACTTCCGCAAAAACAAAATCCGGGCTGCGGGCGTGCGGCACGAGGGGCGCGCGTGCAGCGGGGTCCGAGCGCGCGTGCGCAGACGGGCGCACGGGCGGGCGTCGAGGCTCGGCCTGGCCCCGCGTGCCGTCCCCGACCCCGGACCCTCGCGGCCCCAGAGCGGACGGCGGGCGGGGGACCCGGGCGGGCGGCAGCGCCCCCGCGCGCCGCGCCCCTCATCCCTTCCCGGCCGCCAGGCGTCGCAATCCGAGGTGGGGGAGGCCCCCCGGGAGGGAGGGGACCCTGACTCGGTGTCCCCAGCCGACGCCGGGCGCAGCCTAACCGCGGGAGGCGCGCGGGCTTCGAAGGCGGGCGTGAGCGACGCGGGCGGGAGGCCCTTAGAGCCAGCACCGGCGGCGCGGTGTGGGGTGGGGAGCACACGCCTGTAATCCCAGCACTGGCAGAGGCTGAGGCAGGAGGATCGCAAGTGCAAGCCCCACCTGGGCAATTTAACGATTTAGCGAGACCGTGCCCCTAGAAACAAACGACAGATAGACACGTCCTGAATTCAATTCCCGGTACAGGAAGGAAGGAAAGAAGGGACAAAGGGAGGGAGGGAGAGAGGGACAGACTGAGAGGGGAACGCGGAGCCAGCGAACAATGCAAACCTTAGACTAGGTGCACGGGGCTGGAGCCTTGGGATCCAGCCGCCCGTGACAGCCACAGGGGAGAGGCGGCCCCCGGGCTGCCCGGGATGGGGACGCTCCCGAAAGCCGGGACGCGAGGCTGCAGAGGGGAGGCCCGCGGGAAGCTGGAGAAGCTCAGGGGGAGGGTGGGGAGCAGCAGGAGGGAGACAGCGCCCCCTGCAGGCGGGGGCAATGTCCACCCGCGACCCTGCAGAAGGGCCAGTAGTGCAGAGGGTGCGGGCCTGGTTTAGACGTGCCGAGCGGGCTGGCGTCCATGGGGCACCCTCTTTTCCCGGGAAAGCCGTCACCCTCCCTCCCTGCACCCGAATCCTGTGTGGGGAAAACACCAGAAGAAGGCGACATGGGCTTGCAGTTTACAAATTCCTGGACTGGGGTGTGGCTTGGGGGATAGAGCAACCCGTTAACAAGTGCGAGGCCCTGGGCGCCATCCCCAGCACTAGAAAACGACAAAACCCAATTTCCAAGATCCGAAATTCGGCCGGGAGATTCATGTGCTCTGGATGCTACTTTTCAAGAATGGCGGGTTTTTCTGCAGGGAGTAGCGTCTGTCCACAATACGGAGCAGGGAGCTGAAATCAGTCTGTCGCCGGTAAATTCCCCCCATGCAGGGCAGAGCAGCCACAGAAAATCAGAGCCTGGCGGCCGTTGCTGGTTTCCAAACGGAAGTGCACCCAAGTGTCGCCTTCACACCGGGCAGGCATTTGGGGGCTGATGCCGAGGAGACTGTTTTGCTTGGACCGTGTCCTTGGTGCAGTGGTGACCCAGTCACCTGCTGCAGATGATCTGACCACGTGTGGTGGGGACACCTGGCAGATTAGAGGGGAGGGGTGGAGGCTGAGGCCAGTGCTGACCCAACTTCACATTGACTTGGAGCTTTAAGGAGGCTTTAAGGAGCTACAGGAAGGTCATACATTGAGCTTCCAAGGGTGCTTCTTCTCTGGGATGCCCCCGATTCCTCCCCTAAAGGCATGTATCTCCCACACCTGGCTGACTCCAGGCCTGGTGGCCAGCACTTCTGGGACTGTGCGTGTGGTCCGCACCCACCCTCCTCAGGGACCGCCACCGATCATCAGGGCACATTTGCAGAGAGGGCTAAAGAAGCCCCCACAAGAAAAGCCTAGGAGGAGGCAGGAGGTCTCCACCGGAGAGGGGGTGACGGAGTAGTGCAAAGCACTTCCCTCTTCTCCCCTCCTCCCACCCCTCCCTGTGGGATGGTGAATCCAGGGAGATGCTGCTGGGACCGAGAGCTGTTCTCCCTGAAGAGACCTGTGACCCTGAAGAGAGCCCGGGACAGAGCCAGGAAGGGAAGAATCCGTTGCTGGAAGCCCAGGGTGGCCAAACTGGTGACATGTTTAGGACCACACAATTCAACGCCGCTTGCCTCACTACAGGCAGTCAGTTTCCAACAGGGCAGACTTGGGAGCCGCAAGGTCCTCAGAGCCCGAGTTCCCCAGATTTGCACAGTGGTACAGCCGTGGCGTTCTGTTGGTCCAAGAGTCACAGGGTCCAGCAAGGCGCACGTGCCGGGGAAGTCAGTACCACCTCGTGCTGAGAGGAGCCGCGGAATCCTGCGGCCCTGGGTGCCCATCCACCACACACACTCCGCCATTCAGCAGGCCCATTGCTAATGCATCGCCTGGGCCTGGAGAGACTCTCACACAAACTGACAGATGCAAGAATGTTCGTTACAGCACTGTAGTCATGGTAAAATCACAAAGATGCCCGCCCTCAGGAGACAATGTAGGCGAAAAATGGCAGTTCAGGCCCTGGAGAGCCATACAGCAGTGTATTGAATGAGCTGGGTCTCTAGCGGCAGCTTGGACGAACCAAAGGTCATGTTGACTGGGAAAACAAGTCGCAGAATTAAATGTCTAGAGTGGTGTGATTTTTAAGGAAAAATTTTACATTATTTTTAATGAATGCATAATCGTTGGAGAAATCTGTGGGGTACGATACAATGCTTCAATACCTGTATGTGTTGTGTAATCATAAAATCAAGGTAATTAACATATCCATCACCTCAAATAGTCATCATTTCTTTGTAGTGAAAACATTTTCAATCCTCTTAGCTATTTTGAAATGTACAGTAATTATTATTAACTGTAATCCCCTTACTGTACAATAGGATAGTAGAACTTATTCTTCCTATCTCATTGTAAGCTTGTGCACTTTGACCACCTCTCCCCATTCCCCCTTCTCACTTTCCTGCCCAGCCTGTCATACCCACTACTGTCCTACTCTCTGAGACCAACTGTGTGTGTGTCTGTGTGTTTCTAGGACTCAAATCCAGAGCCTTGCACATGCTAAGCAAGCACTCTACCACTGAACTACATCCCAGCCCTTTTCCTTTTATTTTAAGACAAGGTCTCACTAGGTTGCCCAGCCGAGGCTCAAACTTGCAATCCTCCCACCCCAGCTCCCGAGTAGCTGGGATTGCAGGCATGCAGCACCCTGTCTGGTGAGACTGAGTTCTTAAGATTCTGTACCTCAATGAGAGCGACAATGCAGAATCTGTCTTTCTGGGTCTAGCTTATTTCACTTAACACCCTGCCGTGTATCACTTGCAGACAAGTGTGTATGTAACAGTGTTGAGGGCGACCGAAGGGCTCAGTCGTGAGCTGAGATTTGGCGCCACAAGGAGCAGGTCGCAAGGAGGGGTGGGCTGGGCTGGGCCAAAGATGATACCGCATCTCGGAGAAAGGAAAAAGAAAAGCGGACAGTTTGGCTCAGTCTGTGCACTTCAGATGCGGCACAGAATCATTTCAAATAAAAGGAGACCCTTGATAAACGGGAGCCACGATAGAGGGAGGTAAAGGGGGACCGGCAGGGGGTTCATAGCTGGTAGCACCCAGGGCTCGGCCTTTCTTTTTAAATTACTGCCTATTTCGGCTTCTTCTTCAGTGTATCCGCTTTGTCCAGAAGTTCAGCCTGTTGCCTTCACTGCTGCATGAAGTTTGTAGTGGCTGTGGCTGTCCTTACCCGAATGGGTGGCTCTGACTATGGTCGCCCATTTACCAATTCAGGCAGTGTTCGCTGGGCACCTTCCATGTGTCTGATGCCACGCTGCCACTGGGGCACACCAGGGACCCAAGTGCCATGGCTGCCACCCAGGGAGAAGCCGCTCTCGAAGTCGCAGCTCCTGTCCCCAGTGATCCGACCTGCTGCAGCTTCATGGCTGCTTCTCTTTCCCCCTGGGGACTGTGTGGCCACAGTGCTGGGCCCACACAGCAGGTTGGAAGCAGCGTGGGGAGGAAGCCTGCTCGGTGGTCTCCAGCCCACACTCTCTGACCTGTGGACCCCACTGAGCCCCTCCTGCCTAATGCCGCTGTGATGAGCAGGCTGCGCCTCCTGGCTTGGAGCCCAGGGCTCCCTGGGTGTGGCTGCTGCCTTTCGTCTGCCTCCCTATGAGACCAGACATGGCGGGAGGGAGCATGCATTCTCATTGTCTTGTGAACTGACAGCCTTCTGGGAATTCTCTCCAGGGGACCATGAACATGAGCCTTGTCCTGGGTGTCCCCTCCTGCCCTTACTCAGGTCCCTGCAGGCTCAAGCCACCCTATCACCTACTTGGACCACTGATTTTTTTTTTTCAGTACTTGGGATTGAACCCAGGGCCTTCACATGGAGCTACGTTCCTAGCCCTTTTTTGAAATTTTTTATTTAGAGACAGGGTCTCGCTAAGTAGCTAAGTGGACTGGGGTTGAACTTGTGGTCCTCCTGCCTGAGCCTCCCAGAGTGCTAGGTTTATAGGCGTGCCCCATCAAGCCTGGCTGGACCTCTGAACTTTCAACCCATGGAGTTTCCTGGATCCAGGTTCGCCTGTCCTCAGCCACCGCCCCACATGATGGTGGATGATCCCGTCATATTTAGTGCCTCGGTGGCAGTCGGTCCTGCAGGCAGCCTGAGGCTCTGACGTGTGTCTACCCTGTGCTGTGTGTTGAGGGATCGATGAGGAATACACGGTTCTCTCATGAGAGCAGCGAGTAAAAACTGAATCGCAGGCAGATTCATTCACAGATCACACTCCAGAAGTAGATAGTGAATAAATGGCGCTGCTGGCCGCATGAGCCCACCTGACAGGCTCCGGGGGCCGGACAAAGTCTTTTGTTTTTTGGCCCTTTTATTTTTAGACACGTTCTCACTGTGTAGTTCAGGCTGGCCTTAAACTCACTATGTAGACCAGGTTGGCTTCAAATTTACAGAAACCCTCCTACCTCAGCCTCCTGAGTGCTGGGATTACAGGCATGCTTCACCAGGCCCAGCCAGACAAGGCCTTTTTGGGGGACTCACGGTGGAGATGAGCGCTCTCCTTTCATTGTCACAGACTAATATCCATACTCTGTAGTGTGAATTTTAAAATCCACACCATTTGTAAGCTGGCCGTTGGGTACCCCAGCCTGGCCCTAACCCCCCTCCACACACACACACACACACAAGTGCTCCCTGCAAACATGCCCAGCCACCATGTGGCCGAGGGCGGGGGTCCTTCTGCCTCCACCGGGCCGGACACCAGCTCGCATCAAGGATCGTGTCAATTTGTGAGCTCGCAAATCGGCACTTAGCCCGCATGCCAAAGTCCAAGGTCCTAAGTGTCGGCGGCAGAAAGACATTGCTGAAAATAATTGCGCCCGGCAGCGCTGGGGCCGCTTCCAAAAGCCGGCCGATGATCAGCGCCCGCCGCATCCCCGCTCGCTCTGCGCGGCTGCCAGATGCCTCTACATCCTCCCCGGTTAATCCGGAGCGAGCGGGACCCGCGGGCGGACCTTCGCGGCAACCCGCCTGGGAAGGAAGGAAGGATCGCCGCGGCTTCCTGCCCTTCCCCGCAGCCTCTCCCGTCCCGGCGCTCCCCAGGCCCGCCGCCGCCAGCCCTGCAGGCAGAGGGTCCCGCTTGTGGCGGGAAGCGACGGCCCGCCAGCCAGCCATGGGCCAGCACCGACTCTGGTCCCGCCGGCTCCCGGGGAGGACGGCGCGGAGCCCCGGTGCGCTGCGGCCCTTCCTCCGTGCAGCATCCTCCGTGCAGCATCCTCCGGCGGGCCTGCCGCAGGCGCGACCTGTCTGCGCCGCCCGCTCCGCGCTCCCCAAAGAGCCAGCGAGACAGGCAGAGGGGCCCAGAAACTAGGCAGGGGAAACAAGGCGCCGGCGTCTGCTCTCCGTCACCGGCCTGCGGCCTCCGGAGCGCTGGGCCCTCGTCCTATGACCAAAGCACAGACGCGAAGCTCAAGGGTGGCTCTGCGTGTGAGGGGTGTGCGGCGCCTCCTCCATCCCGCCCCTGCCCGCTGGCTACCCGCCCTCTTCCTCCAGGGCCCCCATCTACCACGGGATGGGGACAGAGCCCGCATTCTGCCTCCCGTCCCCTTCCTCAGCCCCTCTCCTCCAAGCCCCCACATTCGCACCCCCAAGTCTCAAGGGTCCCCTCCGCGAGGCTGTCCCCATTCCTCTCCTCCTCCATTCCTGGGCTGTGCTCAGAACGTGGAGACCGCCTGGCGCCAGGAAGGCCTTCCGGGCCTGGCGAATGGCTGCAAATGTCCCGTAGCTTGCAGGGGAGTCGTTCCTAGGAAATAAATGACCCAAGAAACCGTTAATGTTGTGTTCCCCTGGGGAACTGGAAACTTCCGTGAACCCTCAGACTCCAGGAACTGGGGTGAACTGGGGCTGTCTTTGGGGTTGTGCTGTTTCCTCTTTCTCCCGCCAACTCCGCAGCTGCGACCTCCCAGGATCTTAACCCAGAGCAGTATCCATGTTGCAGCATCTGGGCGCCCCTGCCATGGAATGCTTGAGGCCGTAGCTTTTCACCCCTGCGCCTTCCACCTTCACAGCACAGCACCTGCCCTTCCCCACCTCCACCTCGAGGCCCAGAGCCTCCGTCTTCTGGTGTCTTGAGTGCAAGAAATACCAAATCAGGTATGGCCAGTGCCCAGCTGGCAGATTTGTTTCTGGGCTGTGCATGGAGTTGAGGATAAAAGGGGAAGCCAGGAAGGGGGCAGAGGAGGACGGGAACGGGATATTTAATTGTCCCCCAAGATAAGCGCCATCAAAGTCAAGCAAGGTTTTAAAGGAGGGATTGGCGATCAGCTGGGCTCCTGGCAGCCGCATCGCCATCCAAGAACCAGAGGGGTTGGTCCGTCGCAGGCCGATCTGGCACGAGGTCTCTCCACTCGTGCAGAAAGTCACTCCAACAATTAAGCCTGGTCCCTTTGTTCCCTCCCCTTCCTCTCTCTGCCTCCGAGAACGCACGCGTGTCCCACTGTGCGGGGTACCAGCCGCCCTCCCTGTCAGGCCGTTTCGCAGTAGTACTGCGGCGCCGTGGTGAGGAGCTAATTGGATTTGCTGTCACCTCCTGAAGCTGCCAGGAGCTCACGTCTGCTCTGGTTACAGATGAAGACATCACGGTGACAGGCTCAGAGACAGCTCAGCTGGCATCCCAAGGCCACTAATAGAGCCATGTTGATTTAATGTCCGAGTGGAGAGGTGCAGACAAGCTGTTCCAGTTTTCCCTTCCAAACAAAGCGGGGATCTACCATCCGTCATCTGTGGATCAGTAAGTAAGCGTCCGCTTGCCTCCAGGAACACTTCGCCGGCACCACAAAAGAACGACAAACTCTTTTTGCAATGGTGGGGGGGCAGGACGTTGCAATGGAGCATCACTCTGCTTTATGCTGCCCTCGGGGAGCCCAACTAATTCCACCCAACATAAATTTTACTTAACTATGTGATTATGAATGAATCCGATTAGCCTCAAAGTGGCTGGCTTGCTAAAGGTGCACCCCTGTATATGAGGTCTCCAGCTGTGGGGATGGCTAGAGGCCTGGTGAAGATGAGAAGACCCGTTTGTCTTCAGTGGAATCATTCTTCCATTGGTAGGAGTTTACTGAACACCTACTATGTGCAGGCCACTGGGGGGATGAGATGTGGGGTCTATACTCAAGGCCACCAGTGGGGTGTAAGTGGACAGTTACAGATCAGAGCAATAAGTGCTGTGAAGGCAAGGTGGAGGGGGGCACCTCATTTCCTGGAGGGTCTCCCAGGAGGAGGGCCCAAGCCCAGGGTCTGCTGCAGGATTGAGGTACATGCAGTCCAGTGCCCCAGCCCACTTGTTCTGGGCAGTGGGGTTCGTAACAGACCCTCCCCGCCCTCCAGGAACCGATCCAAGGAGCCGGCCTTGTAGGGCCTTTCCCTCCAGCACCTCATGGCCTAGGAGCCCTGCTGCTTATGGAAGCCTGTGGGTTCCCGAGAGTTGTCCTACAGGGAGGGCAGGAGACGTGGCCCATGAGGTCTGAGAACACGGGGTGTGATGCCCCTCTCAAGAACCCTCCTCTCTGCCCAGCCCGGGCCGGCACTGAGCACCCAGGCGCCCTCTCCTCATGAGGAGCAGTGGGGCATGGTGAACTTACCTAGCTGGCAGAGTGGTGCTGGCTCACGTGGACATCACCCAGGGCCAAGCCTCCACCCGCCAACCCTAGCCCCTCAGCCTGTGCCTGTCACCCCCCAGAGGCCCCCATGCCACCCCTCTCTCCTCCCTGATCCCCAGCAGCCCATTAGAAACAGAGTTAGAGAGAAGCCCACGAGTTGTCAGCAGGGAGCTCTCAGGATGGCACCAAACTGGGGACCATCTGAAGCCACAGTCCAGGGGGACACTCAGCAGAGGGCAAAGGAGGTAGGAGGGTCTGCAGCCTGGACAGTGACCCCTGCCCCCGCTGAACGGACCCCACATTCCCTGGCTGTCCCTAGTTACAAAAAAGTGGACTAAATTCCACCCACCATCAGAAAGAAGGCAAACTGATCCCAGGTTCAAGGGAAAAGGAGCCAGGAAGTCATCCACACACCCTGGTGTGAGCCGAAGACCACCCCACAGAGCACAGGATGCTGGGCAGGGCTGTCCCGAGCGAGGGGCCTGAAGATGAACACAAGGGACTTGGGCAGGAGAGAGAGGAGGGAAGGAAGCAGCTCCGGGAGGAGAAAAGACCTTATTACTGAACAGCTAGTAAGAATGGTAACAGTCAGACAAGAGCACAAAGACAAGACAGTAAAAGGACTGTCAGGGAGCGTGCGCACACCTAAGGGAACAGACTGAAGCCAAACCCAGCTCATAAAGGAGGGCTGGAATACGTTCTTCCAACCAAGCGTGGGACACACTGCGAAAGAAACCTGGCGTGGTGGTGCGTGCCTGTAATCCCTGCATTCCGGGAGGCTGAGGCAGAAGGGTCACAAGTTCAAGGCTAGGCTGGACTAAATTGTGAGACTGTCCTAGAAAGAAAGAAAGGAGAAAAAGGAAGAAAGAACAGATGGAAGGAGGGAAGAAAAGAAGGAAAGAGGGGCTGGGGATTTAGCTCAGTGGTTAGAGTGCTTGCCTTGCAAGCACAAGGCCCTGAGTTCGATCCCAGCACCAAAAAAAAAAAAAAAAAAAAGAAGGGAAGAAGGAAGGGAGAGAGCGAGGAGGGAGGGAGGAAGGAAGGGAGGGGACTGAAAAGCTTGAGAAAGCCAGTGACTTGATGAAATAAGAGGTCAGAGTAAGCAGGGAAAAGTGGACATAGGAACCTAGTGACAGGGTATAACTTCTGAAATTCGGGTCACGGACAGCTGTGGTGGCCCACTCCTGTAATCCCAGCACTCTGGGAGGCTGAGACAGGTGAATCACAAGTTCCAGCCTACCATAGGCAACTTAGCAATTTAGCAAGACCCTGTCTCAAAATTAAAAAACAAAGAAAAGGGCTGGAGATGTAGCTTGGCGCAAAGGCCCTGTGTCCAATCCCTAGTAGGGCAAAAAAAAAAAAAAGAGGGGGCAGGGGATGCAGGTCCCTAAAGGCAAGAAACCAACAAATGGAACAGAAAATATAAAGAAATAATGTATGAAGAATTGTCTTACTTTTTATTTATTTTTATTTTTTAAAGGAGGGTCTCACCATGTAGTTCAGGGTGGCCTTGAACTCATGGTGATCCTCCTGCCTCAGCCTCCTGAGTGCTAGGATTACAAGTGTGGCCCATCATACCCAGCTAAATGGACAATTTTTTAAACAGATCCAAAAATACTTGTGTACAGAGTTCTAGAAAAACTTCCTTTGGAGCCATCAATGCCGAAACACTGCCTGGTTCAATTACAGAGCATCAAAGACAAAATGAGCTCATTGGAGGCCAAAACAGAAAAAGCAAATCACTCACAAGAAAACAAAGGCTGCAGTGGGCCCAAGACTTCTCTGCCGGACTGACGCTCAGTGAGGAGACTGTGCCCAGAGAACTAGCACGCAAAAGGCTGTCATCTGAGCAGAGCGGTAAGAGAAGTTCTCCATCGTGAGGAAAACCCAGGAGCACACACCCAGGCCCACGAGAAGGTGGCCGGTGTTGAAATCGGTCTGCTCCACAACAGTCGGGAAGGAAGGAGTTGGGGTCCGGCTCGTCTGTGAGACTCAGAATCCCACAGCGGGGGCGGCTTGGGAAGTGACTCAGTGTCCTCAGATCCTCGGAGCTAGGAACAGAGGTGGGAAAAGGGCTAAGCCAGCATCAGGGCCAGGAGCCCGACGGACAGGAGCTGAGGCTGGGAAGCAAGGACAGGAGGGAAGCAGGCAGCGGGAGCCAGCAGACGCTCGCCCATCTTGTTGCCGGGAGTCTTCCCAGCCCTGTGCTCCTGGGCAGTTCCACCCTCCGCTCCAACAGGAGGCAGAGACCATGTTCACTCCATGGTGAAAATGAGGTCTGTGGACATTCACCAACCCTGAGCACAAGAAAGACCTGGCTGAAAACAGGGGACTAAGAGAAACTGTGCAGAGAACCTGATGCAGTCCTCAGCCCCTTTCCTCTCTTGGCTCAGAATCTGGGCAGCCAGAGGCCGAGGCAGAAGAATGGTGAGTTCAAGGCCAGCCTGGGATGCATAAGGAGACCCTGTCTCAAAGGTGAAAACAAAACAAATAACAGAAAAGGGCCTTGGTAGCCAGGTTTACCCTCAAGCCCTCCATTCCCAGTAGGGGAGCAGGAGATTCACCTTGGCAGAAACTGAGAGATTATCGTCAGGAGTGGTGACACACACCAGTAATCCTAGTACTTGGGAGGCTGAGGCACGAGGATCCCCATGAGTTTAAGGCCAACCTCGGTTACATAGTGAGGCACTGTCTGAAAAAAAAAGAAAAGAAAGAAAGAAAAATGAGATTACAGAATGTAACATTTGGGTGGCTCCCAAAATAACAGCCAGTTGCCACCAAATCACTCGACAATGAAAAGCGTAGTGCCTAAGCCTGGCCCTCAGATTGAGAAGTGTCTCTTCTATGTCTTAGTGCCTCGGTCGTAGGTACGAAGGGGCAGCCAGGGACCTCCAGGCACCATCGACAGAGCTAGAGAAAAGACTTGTGTGCAAAAGTAGAGAAAGTTTCTAAGCAGGGGAAGAATTCTGAGAAACAGCAACAGAAATAATGGAAGATACTGCATCTCTTAAATAGCAATGACAACTGCGAAAAGAGTGACTGGGAGCAAAAGGGCCAGGAAGTTAAAAGAGGAGCGAAGGAATTTCAGGCTCAAAAGACAGGTCAGAAGGCCAAGTTGAGGAAATCTCAAAAAGAGAAATGAGAGAACCAGGTGTGGTGGCACACATCTGTAATCCCAGCACTCAGGAGGCTGAGGCAGGAGGATCTCTGTGAGTTCAAGGCCAGCCTGGGCTACATAGTGAGCTCCTGTCTCAAAAACAAAAGAGAGCCTGGATTTGGATGAGGTCATTTTATTCCATCTCCACAAGGACCAAGCAAGTGCCCAGTGCACACCCAGGGCAGAACCGGGTAGCCACTGGTCACAGCGCGGCAGCATGGGACCTTCTCTCCCACTCAAGACCAAGCCCTGTGTTCGCACACTAAGGCTGGGCCAGTACCTCTTTGGGCCAGCACTGGACAGGAGGGGGACGAGGCCCTCCCAGTTCCTGGCCTGAGTACCACGCCAGGCTTGTCCCGAGCCACACACCTGTCCCCACGAGGACAGCAGGTGCCTGGGAAGAGAAACAGTGGCTGAGCTCCTTGACGATCCTCTTAGGTTGAAAGACCACCGATGCAGAGGACAGCGGTGACCACGGTCACCTCATATAATGAGTTGCGAAGAACACCGGTAGTGGCGACAAGCAAGCAGCCTTGTGTGGTGCTTCCTACAGCCATCCTCCTCTCTCCGGCTCCACCGCACTTCCAGGGCACACACATCCTGACCCTTAAGTCCCCAGTCAGTAAACTGAGGCTCCAGTTTCCTTTCTGCTGGCCGCAGACCTCCTTACTGGTCTCACTGCCGTGGGGCCGCCTGGACCTCGGGGTCGTCCTCCACCCTACGCTCCCGGCTCCAGCCAGGGAACATGAGTGAGGGTGTCTGAAGACCGGAAGTCCAAGCCCACTGGACATGGGCTCCACACACCCACCCCAGTGTCCTGCGTCCCTCGAGCCCTTCCAGCACAGACACCCGAGAAGAAAGAGCCCCAGAGTGGCTGGAACAGAAGGTGGACTGAGACCTCGGGGGCTCGCTGACCCAGGTCTGCAGGGGAGGGAAGGGAGCGAATGGGTGTGGCCCCCCATGGGGGTCTCTCTCTCTCTCTCTCTCTCTCTCTCTCCTGTCCCAGCTGCTGGCATCTCCGCAGCAGCTGGGTGGCCACAAATGGAAGAATTGCCTTCTTTCATTCTTGGAGCCTCAGTTTCCCTCCTAAGAGAGGAATGTTGTACTCCAGCTCCAGCTGCACACAGCAAGCACACGGAGGTCATTGCTGTCTCCATCCCCTTCTTCCTCCTTCCCAAGCTTTGCGCCTTCCAACAGCAAGCATGACTCTTGCAGGAATGTCACTAGCTTCAGGGTAGCGGTGTGTCTGTTCCGGGCGTCTTCATGTTTGGGTCCCGGCTGAAGGAGCAGCCCGGGTCAGAGACAGCGCCTCCTAGAGGCCGAGGAAAGCGAGGACGAGAACTGGCAGAAACCAGACTTGGCGGACCTCACAGCACCTACAACCACTGGCCAGAGTGGGTCACATGCCAGGCTCAAGGGCAGAGGGAGGAGGCCCTGCAAGCCCCTGGATGGGCGGAGATAAGGTCCCACGTCATCTGGTAACCACTTTGCCACCGGCGTTAGCTCAGGGATTCACATGTGACCCAAGCCAGGCCAGCTGGCTGGATGAGGCTCCTTTCTAAGCTTTCCATTTGGGCTGGAAAAAAAAGAGCATGTGTGTTCCCATTGCCACCTCCGAGAAGGCTGACGTGAGTCGGAAGTCTCCAGCAGCTGAGGAGACGGGACCCTTCCGGAGACCGCGAGCACAACACTAGCCCCCACGATGTCTATTTGTGGTGGAAGCCGGGCACCCTCAGTTCAGCTGGTTGCCTGAATCTGTCTGGGTTCCATCACTTGTCACGCAGAGGTCCTCATGGGTACTGCGGCTGAGCAGAAGCTCCTCTGGGCTGTGACACCTGCTTCCCTGAGTGCGGCGGACACTCGGGACAGAAACCTGCAGCGCTTTTCTTTAATCACCCTGCGTGTCTAATACATATTCTGGAGGAGAAGAGCCCATCAAGCATCTACCTTGTGCCAGGTGTTTTTGCAGGACTGTATCATCCCAGCCTTGGAGAAATCCTGCAAAGTCAGCTACTGTTGAGACTCACAAAGGCTGAACTCTGTCCAAAGTCACATCTCGAGTCGAAGTCCAGGCCTGCCCGAGCTGCGGACACAAGCGTCTCGGTGGACTCCCGCGCCAACTCCTAGGGTGCCAGCCGAGGGTCCCAGTGTCCTCAAGGATGGAAGGGACCCGTCCCCGCTCCCGGCCTGACCTGTTTGTGACCGGGGGGATGTGAGGTCACCCAGGGCCGGGCTGTGGACTGTGTGGGCGCCAGGGCAGCCTTCTGTGCCTTGGCCAAGGCCCTAGTGCACTGAAGCCGTGTTCTCGCCACGTGCAGCCCGCCCCAGGCCCGCAGCTGCACTTCTTGCCCTGCACCCAGCAGGCTGAAGGCCTTCCTGCCCCAATCCAGAGCACATGCCAGGACCCAGCCCACGGCGCCCACCTTCACAGACGGAGTCCTCTACCTCTGTCTGACTTCCTCTCCCCTGCCTCCAGCCCTCCTACCCAGAGATCATTAAATATAACCCCCATTTGTGGGAAATATGCAAAAACTGTTTATCTTTGGAAACTAAAATATATGAAACTGAGTCATCAGGCAAATTATATGCATCAGTAAGTGATAAATGTTCAGGGCCAGCAATCCTGAAATAGCACGTGAAAGCCTTTTTGCTGCTCCTCTTTCTGCCTACAGAGCACTTTTGAGCAAAGTTCACTGCTGGCAGTACGAAGTCGAGCCCCACAGAGCCTTCCCCATTGGTCCTGCAGGCCCAGCTGGGGGCAGCGGCTCGGGGCCCAGATAACACCAGGGACTGTGCCCACCCAGCCCACAGTCTCTGGGCCAGAGGGCAAGGCACACTGCAATTAATCCCCCTCAAAATTCTCCTGCTCACTTTGAACACACATATCCTATTCCTCCTGCCACTTTCTGATGCAGCTCCATACATCTCTTCCCTGTGTGTCCTGAGTTGTGCCGTCCTGGGTGCCTTAATGTCCTGCGTTGATTCAAAACGCTGGACTTCACAGCCATCTTGACTTTGGGGAAAAGCTGGAGGTCGCCTGGCAGATCTAGGGAATAAGGTGGAGGAGGACGCACTGGGATGTCTTTATGGGCCCGCCTTTCTGTTGGTTGGTATTGGTCAGCACCATTCACTCCTCATAAAGACACTCAGGGAGTCACCGCAAGGAGGGTTCAGCCACAAGTACACGCGCCCGCTCACTCGCTCAGCAAACACCCACGTCGCCCTGCCTGAGAGACAGGCCTTGCGCCAGTTTTGGGTGCTGGGGCGGAGGCCCCGCCCACGGCCTGGAGGAGGAGCCAGCTCATCCCGGCTGGGCTGCAGCCCCTGTCCTGGGCTGGGCAGGAGGTCTGTCCTCTGGCCCTGCTGGTTTCCTTCTGGGTAAGAAGTCACCGTTTTTAGTTCAGCACAGTGATTAAAATCTCGGAGGGAACCGAATTGCCATTCAAATGCCCCCACTTACTTTTCTGAGCCTCGTCTCTCATCTGAGAATGTGATTAACAGGGAACCACCCCTGGGATGCTTCAGGGATTGAGTCAGACCGGGTGTTGTGCTGCAGCTGCTGCTGCTGTTGTTGTTGTTGTTCTTGTTGTTGTTCTACCCACCCAGCGGTGCTGGGCCACGCTGAGTCCACTGTAGTCACACGAAGCCCGGAGTGGCTTTCTCCACCTCCAACGTGGCTTCTGTGTCCCTCCCAGCCCTCAGGTCACAGCATTGTGCTGTCCTCCACAGCCCTCCAATGCCCTCCTGAGATTCAGTGTTGGTTCTGTCATCCCCAAGTCACTTTCGTGGGGACAAGGAGTCTACAGCGCCCGAGTCAGAGCTGTGTGAGTGTGGAAGGCGACAACACCTGAAGAATCCCTTCATGACCTGCGTCAGACTCGGTCCCCTGTGGAAGTCATTCCTCAGATGCAGGAAGTCGGTCCTCACATTCAGGCTAAGCCAGGATGCCTTGGGCTGCAAGTAACAGAAATACCAAGTGAAAAAGTCAGAAATGGGCCGACCTCTGACCAGGGAGTGGGCTGCCAGCCCCAAGGCCAAGGGAAATGGGAACCTTAGCCTAACGCCGACATGCTCTGCTTCGGAGCGGTGGCAACAGCTCCCCTGGAGCCTGGGCTAGGCGAATGAGTGGACCCTGGACAAATCTGAATCCACCCGCATGGCAAGAGAGGGGCAGACTTGGAGCCAACAGCTGGAGTGTCTGCTACACCTGTCACACAAAAGCCTTCTGCGTGGACCTTCTCTTTTACTCACAAAGCATTCCTAGCATTTCCTGGCTGAGAAAATAGCAGTGAAGTTAGTAAAACCTCGATTAGGACAGATGCACAATCCTGACCTTAGTGCTCCACACTCTGCCCGGGCTCCTCCACACAGAGAGCCGCAAGGGCTGGCAGATCCGCTGCCTGTCGCCCCAGGCCCGCCATCTCTCTCAGTCTGGCAGAGTCCTGGAGTATGCCTGAGATGACCTCCATGGGGCCTCCTTCTCATCCAGAAATTACAACTGCCCAGGAGTCAGAGAGGTCCCCAGGGCCCGCCCGGCCACGCAGGACCTGCTCCTCCTCCAGTCTGTGACCCTATCCAGCTGAAGGCCACTCTCCAGGCCCTCCGAGATGGCAGCTGCACAGTCAAGGTCTGTTCTCAGGAGCATCAGTCCCCTGCACCCATGCTGGTCCCCAAGGTGAGTGAGGCCGGAAGGGAGGCCCGGGGGTAGGAGAGAGGAGCCAGATCAGAGCAGGGAGGCCAGACCTGCGCGGCCCTAGTGCAAGGCCTGAGAGGACAAGCCTCTGTGATCGGGACTGCACACCGGGGACAGACCTTGCACACCCTTCTCCCAGGAAAGACTCCAGGTGACTGGGCCAAAGAGTCTCTCCAGGAAATTTGGAAACTGACAAGTAACATACAAAGACTTGAGAGAAGGGGGCTGGAGTTGAGCTGAGGAAGGCCCAGGCCCAGGAGGCAGCCACCGCAGCCTGCTGTGGGTCCCCAAGGCTGCTCCACGCCTCCATCTACAACACACCTCTCCTGCCCGGAGATGGTCTGCAGGCAGATAAGACGGTCAGAGTCCCTTCCGGTTCCCTGCCAGTCAGAGGAATCTGAGTGGTCACAGGGCTCTCGGCCACGCCTCACTTCACAGGTGTGGACACAAAGGCCAGCAGGGGCGGCGGCTGCCCAGTCTGCCCAGGATCAGAACAGCAGCCCCAAGAGAAGCCCCGCTTCTCGGCATTGCCCATGTCCTCTCTCTGACAAGCCCCCAGTAGTTCCTGGATTGGGGGGCTCCACCGTGGCCGTGACCTCACTCTGGCTTCACCCCCAGAGTTGACATCAGCAAAGGCAAGGTGCTCGGAATGACCAGGGCCGGATGGGGGTCCCGTGGACCCACCACCACCATGGCACCTCTCCTGGCGAGTGCAAGAGCCCAGACTGTACGAGAGGACCCTCCCTGTGCCAGGACACCACCCCCACCATTTCCTGGGGACCGAGGAAGCCCTCTGTCCCCCCAGGAGCTGTGGAGAGGCAGGGAACCAGTTTCTGGTGTGCTTACTGCTCCCTGCGCTGGTGGAGACACTCGCCTTCAGTGTGCGGTACATAAACTCTTGGCGAAGTTGGGCTGCCTGCTTTGCTGAACTCCTGAGCACAGATGTCCCATTTGTGTTTCATTAGTGCATCAGCCGCGCTGCGGCTTTCGACCTCTGCACCAGGCAATAATTACCTGGCTGGGGCCCATCGCGCGCCAGCTGGCCGGGGACCCGCTCGCCTGACCAGGGCTGTGTCGGCCGTCAGCCCTTTCCAGGCGACTGGACGGCTCCCTGGTCACCAGGATGCCTCAGCGGGCGACGGGGCGATAAGAGGTGGGGCCGTGTGAGCGTGGGGCAGAGCCAGGGGGGACCCCAGCAGATATCGCCAGAGAGAGGAGTCTTCCGGAGAGCAGAGCTACCCTGGGGGAGGCCAGGACAGAAGGGGAAGAGGGTGGGAAGCAGACAGGCAAAGAAGGGTGGAGCAGGGAAGGAGGACAGGGGAGGAAGGCTAGAGGGAGAGGAGAAAGGAGGGGGGAGAAGAGGAAGAGGAGGAGAGAGGTCGAGGTGGGTGGAGGCCTAGCAGGCTGTGGCCAAAGCTGGGCAACCTGAGGAGGGCCTGACGGGCCGCAGCCTGGATCCCAGCTCTGCCATTTGGCTCCAGCCCTGGTCCCGGGGCCTCTCAGCTGGCAAAGGAGGCACCGGTGGGGGCTTCTGTGTCGGGAGAGTTTCCGGCGTAGCCTTGAAAACATGCGGCATTTTCACTTGTGCCTCCCAGACGAGTGGGCCTGGGCAGGGGTGCCAGAGCTCAGGGCCACCTACTGCACCCCAGGGTCTGCTCTTGGGGCTTCCAGGAAGTCACTGAGGGGGCTCGTCCCGGAGGAGGGACTGTGCCAGGACACATGGTCCTCAGGCTCCACCGCTGCAGGTGAAACTCTGTCAGCAGCCCGGGGGAAAAACTGCTCTCGTTTTGAGGGTGAGAAGACTGATGCTCAAAGAAGTAGCTCATCCCAAAAGGAGTCGGGGCTCACAGTCAGCCTGCTGAGGGTGTGCACAGAGTCCTTGACTTAGGGCAGTTCCATTCACAGCATTTCGGCTTCACAACGGAGAATCCATACTTCCGGCTTTGAATTTGGATCTTTCTCTCAAACTGACGCTACATGGCCTCATCTTCTCTCTCGATGCTGGACGATGCAGTGACCAGCAGCTCCCAGGCGGTCCCGCGATCACAAGGGGCCATAGCAGGACTCTGCAGTTGCTGGGTGCTAGAACTGGGTGCTCCCCAGGTCAGGTGCAGTGAACACATTTCGACCTACAGGACTTAAGAGTTTACAGTGGTCTCAGCAGGCAGGAGCCCCGAGCGGGTCCGCGAACATCTGTGCAAGGGTTTTGCTGAGTTTCACTGAACGTTTCTCCAGCGAGCGGTGCATGGAAATTAACTATGATGCCCTTCATTATTTATTCACAACGTATGAAATGTCCACAGCAGCCCCTCTAGTTAGACTGCTGCTTTAGTTTTGTTGTTTCAGTGAACATAAATAAATGTATTTCTAACGAGAAACCCAGCTTCGTCGAGCCGGGGTGCAGTTCAGCGGTAAAGCGCATGTTTACTGTGAAGTCCTGGATTCCATCCCCAGCCCTGCAAAAAATAAGAATAAATAAATCCGACTCCACGTATAATCTCGCAGATCTTCATCTTGCGGATTCTTCACCTGCAAATATTCTTTAGGGGAATTTATTTTTTCTGGTACTGGAGATTGAATCCAGAGCCTTCACACTGAGCTACATCCCCAGCCCTTTTTATTTTTTATTTTGAGACAGGATCTCACTAAATTGCTAAATTGCTCAGGCTGGGCTCCAGCTCTGCCTCCCAGAGTGCTGGGAACACAGGCGTGCGCACTGCGCCCAGCTAGGGGGATTTTAAAACCGTCAAGGAGAGGAGAGAAGATTGACATAGCTGAGGAAGACAAAGTTCAGTGTTTTGCCCCAACTCTGTAGGAGAGCAGCGCCCTGCTGAGGTGTGCTATGAAGGGGCTCTGGGCAGTGCCCTTCGGGCCTGGGAAGGATGCCTTCCTGGCAGATGTTCGTCAGTCTCTGGAAAGGTGGAGATGGACTAGAAGGGCAGCCCTCCACCAGACAAAAGTGCGTATCTGCGGCTATGACTAGAGTAGGATGCCCTTGGATGTAAGGAGTGGGGGTCCTCTAGCCCTAAAGGGTCCCCAGGTATCTTGGTACCTGGGATGGCCGGCGGCAGAAGAGAGGCGCTCAGGAAGGATGCATATTTGACCTGGGACAGCCAGGGAGCTGGGATGTCACAGCCCAGCGGGCCCTGCTGCGTTGGGCTTTGCCCTAGGCCACCCCTCTCTGCTTCCCCTGCCCTCCCCTGCAGGGCTGGGTCCAGCAGAGGGCTAGCCTTCGCTGCCATTGATACTTCTGTAAACCTCACAGATTTTTGGGGGGTGGGGTCGTGCTGGGGATTGAACTCAGGGCCTTGAATATGCTAGGCAAGAGCTCTTACCACTGAGCTAAATCCCCAACCACGTCACAGACTTTGAAAGCAGGGCTGTTATGGTTTGTGCCTAGATGTCCCTCCTAAAGCCTCATGCAGTCATAGGTGGGGCTTGTTCAGAGGTGGCTGAATCTAGAGTGTGTGATGCTGGGATTAAGGGCGTGTGATTACTAAATCAATTACTGATTGGTTTGGCACCATCCCAATCCCGGCAGCCTGGATAAGATATAAGGGACAGAAAGAGGCTTGTCTATCCCTTGCTTACCCTTGCTTACCTTGCTGCCTTCTGCTGTCTGCCATGCCACCCTGCCCTGGATCCAGCCAATTGTGAACTGAAATCTCTGAACTATCAGCTAAATAAACCTTTCTTCCCTTACTTCTGGGTGTCGGGTATTTTGTCTCAGCAATGAGGAAAACTAAGACAAGTGCCTTCCCTCCATTTCTATGTGAAGACACTCGCTGAGGCCTTTATGTGTGTGAGAGGTTTTACTGAAGTCAGGGGCTATGGGGGACCTCATCACGGCCACAAAGCAGCTGGGGGTCCCGCCTCCCAAGGCTGGGCCAGGCACACTCACTTCAGGCACAGAATGTACAAGGTACCAAGGTCAAGACAAATTGTATCTTTGTGCAAAAAAAGAAAAAAAAAAACAGGAAAAATCCACAGTGAACAAAATATTAACATTTTCAATGAAGATAGGATCGGCCTCACTGATTTTTCCTTTTGCTCTGATATGGCTTGGTGTAATTGACACTGTCTTTATTCAGAATGTGCATATTTTGTTCATTATGGGTTTTTCCATTTTGAGGGTTTTTTTTTAAATGTCATTAAAATACTATTTCTCTTTTTTTTTTTTTTGGTGTTGGAGATCGAACTCAGGGCCTTGTACTTGTGAGGCGAGCACTCTAACCACTGAGCTAAATCTCCAACCCCAAAATACTATTTCTCTTGATAATTGTGGTTTCTGGCACTGGGAGGAATCGAGGTGGGCTGGGAACAGAGCAGGAGGCCTGTGTGGGTCTGAGGAACAGCCCAGTCTCAGCACAGTCAGGACCCGGAGTGTCCCCTGTTACTCACACATGACCTGGTTTTTCTCCATCAGAGATGTCACTTTTTGTAACCTGACATGGTACTTTGCGGTAGACCTTCTCAGCTGGCTGTCACGGGAGTGTTTTGCAGGCGACTCATTTTATGAATGTTCCCATTTCCCAGATGAGGAAACTGAGGCTTGGAGATTTAGTGGCCAGCCCAAGGTTACAACGCAGCTGAAAAGTAAGGGAACAACAGCTGAAACCCAGGTCTTCTTATGCCAAAGCCAGGAGACTACCGACTCCTCCCGCAAACTGGCGAGATGGGCACGATTCTGAAATGGGTTGGTGGTTGGGGTTTGCACTGGGGTAGTTGTGGAGGGTGATGGAACTACTCTGATTCAGGGTGAGAGTGGCAATTCTGCTAGGGTTGGGCTCACACTGAGAGCCCTTATTGTTTAGAGAATCATGTGACCCATTTCCTGGGGTCAGTTTGTTTTAAAAAAAAATAAGGGGCGGTGGTGGTTCATCAGACGAGTCTGTCTACTTTTAGTGTGTGTCTGAAATTTCTGTAGTAATAATGAGCTAGGGATGATTGCACACACGTGTGATCCCAGCACTGGGGGAGACTGAGGCACGGAAATTGTAAATTTGAGCCCCACCTGGGCGATTGAGTGATTTAGAAAGACTCTGTCTCAATTAAAAATTAAGCCAGGTGTTGTGGCGCACACCTGTAATCCCAGGACTCAGGAGGATGAGGCAGGAAGACTGCCTGGAGTTCAAGGGCAGCCTGAGCTCGTAGTGAATTGAAAGCCAGCCTGAACTACATAGCAAGACCCTGTCTCAAACCCCCAGCCAAAATTAAAAATTTTAAAAAGGGCTGGGGACGTAGGTCAGTGTAAATCCCTAGGTTCACTCCCTAGTGCCAAAATAAGAAGAAAAAGAAGAAGAGGAGAAGAGGGAGGAGATAGAGGAAGAGGAGGAGGAGGAGATAGAGGAAGAGGGGGAGAAGGAGGGGGAGGAGGAGGGGGAGGAGGAAGAAGAGGAAGAGGAGATAGAGGAGGTGGGGGAGGAGGAGGAGAGCCGATCTGCTGAGCGGAGGCGCCTGTGCTGCCGACAACACCACGAAAAGAGCTGCTTCCTGTGAATGTGGGAGATGAGCCCCAGGTCGGTTGGTGGTTCTCTGGAGCCCACTGAACTGGGTCCCAAATCCAGGACCCACAAGGGCCAGGACAACAGTGCTGCTGAGCGGGTGGCCCGTGGCAATGCCCACGTCCGGCTAATGCCGGGGTGCCGGGCGGCAGAGCCTGTTCTTTCAGGAATGTGGCATCCAGCTCTTTGCGGCCTGTCCTGAGTTTTCAGGCTGGCAGCTGATTTGAATGTAACTATGAGCCATTTGCCTCCTGTGACTTGGGCCCTCCCCCTGTGGAGACGGAGGAAACAAAGGCCAGGGAAGGAGGAGCCTCCCAAGTCACACAGAGAGTCAGACACGACTCTGTCATCGGGCACGGGTCTTCTGGTTTTTACGCCCGAGTTGTCAAAGAACCACTGCTGAAGCAGCTCGGCACACCGACAAATGCCTGGAATTCTGGCACTTGGGAGGCTAAGGGAGGAACGTTGCGAGTTCAAGGACAGCCTGGACTACATAGCATAGACCCTGTCCACTCACACACACACACACACGAGGGCGATGGGTGTGAGCATATGGGTGTGAAAATGATCAAAGTACGCCGTGTGCATGTACAAATCTGCCAAAATGAAACCCAATACTCTGTATAACTGACATGCAATAAAAAATTAAAAAATATGATGTAAAGCAACAATAACAACAAATAGAATAAAGAGGAGAAGGGTAAAAATTTCTAGGCTAACATAACTTATGCTTCTGAATCCAAAAGTGAATGTGTCACACTAAAGACGAGGTGGGGTGGAAGGGTTGAGTGGGGAGGGGAGGACACCCCTGTTTACCTTAAGATGGAAAATTTAAGTCAGATGAGTTTCGCCTATGGCTTTGCTGTGTGCTTTGCCAAACATTATCTAAGAAGGCATGGCCTCTGTGTTCCCGTTTACAGTATGGGCTCATGCAAACAGCTTGTACTTTTCTCTTCTATGAGGACAATAAAATAAAAGAACTCAAACCTCTTGCAAACTGTGGTGACCTTCTTGGAGTGAGTGGCCTTCGACCAGCACAGGGACACCCCAGCGTGTCTGCTACCACGCTGAACACTATGAACAAAGCCAGTGGTGAGAGCTAATCCGGGCAGGAGTGGGAGTCTCTGTCCTTTGAGAAACCATTTTCTTGGGTGAAAGAAAGATTCCTGAAGATCAGAAAGTGACGAAGAGTGTGCCCTGATGGTTGCCATCACACAGCAGAGTGGCCTGTGCACCATCGCTCTGGGAGTTTTCCTGAATTGGAAATGAAATTACTAACTCGGTGCCAGCAGAAACGCCACCCTGAACCAGGGACACGGCAAGAACATGGGCTACAGGAATGAAATATGATGGGGCTGGGGGTGTAGCTCAGTGGAACAGCACTTGCCCGGCATGCCTGAGGCAGGAAGGAGGAGGAGGAGGACGAGGAGAAGGTGAAGAGGGGCATAGAGAAGGAGGCAGAGTAGGAGTGGGAGGGGACCTCAAGTCCAGGGAAGAAGAGCTTCCTGGGCCCAGGACACTGAATGTACCTCATCCCCCACAGCCACCAAGCATCTCCCGACCCCCAGAGACATGCAGGTCCGCATCCCTCTCCAGCTGCCTCCCTGCTCTGGGTTCTCCCTTCTGCAAAACGCGAAAATGACGTGCCTCCCACCAGATTGTCACGGGGCTTCCGTGAATGCATATCAGCCACCAGGAATTTTTAGAGAATCAATAATCCCCCCGGTCACACAGGGTCCAGGCTAGGACCAGACACCAGGCTTCCCGGTTCTCTCTCCTCTAGGGCCACCCTCCTCCTTGGGGCCTGTTGCTGTCACATATTAATCCACTAGGACAGAAGTCACAATTGGGCGGTTCGAGAGATAGTTTTGGTTTTTGCAGTGTTTCGATTGATTTGGTTGCTGTCTTATTTTTTTCATGGGAAATTTCCCATAAAAACATGGGTTTCCAGGTTCCCTGGAGAAATGAGGCCTCTACTGGGCCTGGTTCCACACAGTGGTAACTGTCTGGCCCCCTGGATGCCAAGCCTCCCATCCTGGCCCGGGAGCACTTGGCCTCGGCACGCACGGCCCTTCAGACGGGGAGCCACTGCCCGAAACCGCCAGGGTCTCTCCATGGCAAAGCACCCTCCATCTCGCCCTGGGTGGTGAACGGGCTGGAGATGTGATTTATAATGAAGGGCGAGCGTAGGAAATGTGCCAAGCCTGGGTGAACAGCGACATGGGCGCCTGGGGGCAACTCAGAGAGCAGACAATGAGCCCAAAGCTCCAGCTGGATTATTAGTACATGCCCCCCAGAAGCCTAGGCAAAGGGGCGGGGTTGATGCGGAGAGGGAGGACAAATATCCTTCCTGTTTCCGCCTGGATCCTTCTCAAAAGAGCACCCCCCCCACTCAGCACATGGACCCAAGGAGGCAGCCCCAGAGGGGTGGCCCCCAGTGGTCCCATCTTCAGGGCCCAAGAAAGTGGCAAAGTCAGGCATGGCCTGCCTTGACATCGGGGATGGATGGTCACTACTCCAGTGGGCAAGGCATTTGGCAGTGTTGGTGCCAAATGAAGCAGGACTATGGAGGCCTGGTTTTGGAAGAGAAGCCCATTGGATGGGTGTTCTAGTCAGGACTCCTCAGTTGCAACAAAAACCCATCCATCTAGTATATGTCAGTGACCCGGTCACTCTCCATCTTCTCATTCTGCTTTCCTCCATGCTGGCTTCATTCTCACCCTGTCCCCTACGGTGCTAAGATGGTCACCACCATCCCTAGGTTCATGTCCTGGCCACCCACACATGAATAGCAGCAGACATCCCAGGATGAGCTCTTCTTGAACCGATTTTGGAACACACCCATCCCCATAGTAACCAACCAGGCTGATCTGCAGACGTGATGCTGTGATTGGCCATCAGCACAGCAGGCCCGCCCATGGCACTGGGGGTGGGGCCAGCCTCTCCCAGCCAATGAACTGCCTGTGCAGGAAAATGACCAGACTATCCCAGAAGCAGGATGGTGAAGAGAGCAGGCCAGCAACACAGTTGGAGCAGAGCATGTGGATGTGTGGGGTGGGGCTGGGGGTTCCAGAGCTTCTGGGGCACCCAGTGGGACTCAACAAGACCACCACTGAGGCTGGACAGGCCTCACATTGGATCTCAGGACCACCATGAAGCAATGGCCATTGCAGTCGCCTGGTGAGGGCTGCCCTGGGGTCTGGGTGAGCCTGCAGTTTAAAGAGGTCAACACCCACAGCCCAGAGGGGCTTGGAGGAGGCCGGCTGCAGGGGCTAAGGTGGCAGCCCAGTAGGGCAAGAGGGGATGTCCTGGCGCTCAGAGCACTGCTCTCAGCGCCACCCTCGGCCTCAGGAGAGAAGGGATCCCATCCTCCCTGCAGTGATGGGCTTCAGCACAGGTGTGTGGCCCGGAAGGAGACAGGAGTGGAAAAGAAGAGTCCTTAGTGATGTCGTAGAGGCGCTGAATTAGCCAAGCCAGGGCTGCCCCCAGGAGATCCCAGCATGTCACAGTCAGTGTCCTCATCCTCAACGCCTGCCAGGAGTTTCTGCTCCCTGGACACAGCCTGGGAGCAGAGTTTCTGCTCCCTGGACACAGCCTGCCAGACACCAGGACCCGCAGAGGCTGAGACCAGTGCAAAGCTGGGTGACTGGGGACCCTGACCTGCTGTCTCCAGCGCATCTCTCTGGCCGTCAGCCCTGCAGGCTTTTCTTACTGAGGTGCATTTACTGCCCATTTTCTGCTGCAAGACACTGCTTTTTCCTACCCCTTCCAGGCCGCAAAGGGAATATCTTTTCCTAAATGACTTCCTTGCCCTCACTTAAACACATCTAGCTTTAAAATGGCCAGAGACTGACATTTCCTTTTTACACAGTCAAAAAGAAACTTTCCCAGTCCATCATAGGAGGTAATTAAATTCATCCAGCTATAGTCATTTGATGGCTGTATGCGCGGCTGCGGAATCAAAGTGGACAAAGCTCAGAAACATGGGAGACGCTTTGTGTACATGACCAAGTGGAGAAGAAAACACTTACAGGCTACTCTCTGCAGACAGTAGGACCACATGCACACAGAGAAAGACTGGAAGGAAAGACAATAGTGAAAATGTGTAAAGATTAGAACCGCGTAAGCCCTGGGTGGTGGCTTTCGGAGTAATATTTAGTTTAAATTGTATACTTCCACAGTTTTCAAATTTTCTTCAGTGAACAAGTATTGTGAGTACAACCCAAAAACTAAAGTGAAGATCAGAAGGAAGTGCTTGGCAGTACTCGAAGAGACTCATGGAGGTAGAATGGTAAATCTCTCGTGTTTTTCTAAGGTCAGGCTCCCCGCAGCCGCTCAGGCCGGCACAGGATCAGGCCTGAGTGGCTGAAGCAGGGAGTTCTGGCGAGTGTAGACAGAAAAGGCAGAGGCTCAGGATTCCAGGCCTAGTCCTGCCAAGCTGCCTCCCTCCCTCTGCCGCCATCAAATCCACTCCTACTACAACTCTGGGGTGTTGAAGTAGCAAATCCCCCCAAAGTGGCCAGGTGTCAAAGGCAACCCACAACTGCCAGCTCCTTGGAAGTCCCTCATAGACAGGGAGTTTGGCATGTGGGAGGTTAATTCTCTTATCAAAACTGTACAAAATCCTAATTTTGCAGAGTGGCAATTTGGGGGAGAAAAAAAAAAACCAGCAATGGGAAAATGTTGGTTATGCAGCACTAGACATTCAGTTCTCAGGGGATCAATTATAAAAACACTCATTCAGCTATTTCTATTCAAATGAACACCTGAAGAGGAGGCCTCAATGGTTTTAAAAGTGTGTGGATATTACTGGATAAATGTTAGTCCAATAAAGGAGATCATCATCCGCTATTTGTGTACATTTAAGTTGACACTAAAAAGATCTTTGTGGAACACTGCACGCTGTTTCCTTTTCAGTGCTCATCTTTTTTATCTCCTATTCCCTTAACGCTTTAGCAACTGAAGGGAACAGACGCAGTGTGGCTGGTCAAGGCTTTTTTCTTCCTCTTCCTCCCTCAAGACTCCTGGGACATGGGTGCTGGGAAGGCCATGTCAGAAGTGGGCAGCCACGGTCCCGGCCCTTATGAATATGTAATGTCCTGCTTAGAGGCACAGTCACGAACTCCTAATAAGAATGCACAAATCTGTGTTTGAAAACAGACATTTGCATTTGCCCTGCGGTCACAGTACATGGACCATTCTTATTCAAAAATTTCTCCAGTCTCAAAATACCATGCTCCTGCTACACACACACATACACACACACACACACACACACACACACACACACACACACACACACACCCTCTTTCTTTAGAGCCCAGGCAGCCCCATCCCCTGATGACCCTAGTCCCTGGGTGGGGCTCACGGCTTCTATATAGAGATGCCACCAAAATCTGTGCCCATCAGACAGTACTTTTTTGTTCATGTTCAGGTTTCTTGGTCCAGAACAAAATGCAGAATTAAAAAGAAGGGAAGCAACTGGGGGAGGGTATGTCGAGGCATAAGTGCCCCAAAGTAAAGTCAGGGCAGGGCTCCCACAGCAGCTGTAGGGCTGGGGGCTGTACTTGGAGTTCCAGGATTGCGTCGCACTTGGCACTTACTGCCCAGCAGCAGGACACGACAACCAGGGAACTGTAGTTTCTGGGGCACCCAGAAAAACAGCACCCAGGTGGTCATTTTTTAAAGTAGACATAAAAGGGGAACTCTGTCGTCTGCGACTCCCCAACCTCTACCTTGTCGGTCCATGTGTATTTGGGCTTCTCCTCCTGTGCTGCTTCCCCCAGCGCTGCCCCTCCTGCTGGGGGTTCCCCTCCCACGGACTTGGAGGCCCCCCAAGCCCAAAGCAGCGACCTCTTCTAACCCCACGTGATGTCTCGGACCTGCTGGGCTGGGGCTGTGATCAGCAGTTTCTCCGTCCCCCACCACATGCCCTTCTGCCCGGGAGGTCAGTAAGGTTAAATGCTGATCACACAAATGCCAGAGTTTTGAGCAGTCCTAATTGCAGGTGTGTGGAGAGCCTTTTCCTCGCTGTGAAAACAGTGCTTTCTTTGAGATGAAGCTGCAGTGACCCAGTATTTACTTATCTAGCGGTGGGTCACATCCGTGGTCTGCAGAGGGACAGCGAGACAGGACGGGGTGCAGTGCCAGTTCCAGGGCTCCCTTGCTAGCCATGCCGCAAGCCAGGCAGATGCCTCTGTAGACTGCCCGGCCGGGAGCCAAGCCCCCATTGCAGGGCTCACAGTGACACCTGCAGTTTAAGGAGCCACATGTCACACTGCAGGACAGCTGCCCCTAGCAGGGATGCAGAGGCCACCTAGCCACTGTCACCCACCTGGGCCCAAATGGGCCAGGCTCACTGCTGGTCCCCAGGGATGGGGAAGAGGAGCTCAGTTCTCTGAGCCTGCTGTGAGAGCCCCAGTGGCCAGTGGAGGAGCCACCTGCTGCTCTGCAGAGTTGGGGACAGTTTCCAGCCTCCAGCCTCCCAAACCAGAGACCTGTGTCTGTGGTTGCCCCTGCTCAGCGACCAGGGAAAGCCCTGGCCTAGGAAAGCCCACTGGCAGGAACACCGCAGGGACCAAAGGGCCAGTTGCGACAGCAGCAGCATCCAAATGACTATCTTCTGAGATCCCGTTCTGCACGGCGCTTTTTCACCATCTCTCTGCTCTTTGAGACCACCTCGCCTGATGCCCTCACTCTACAGACTGGAAACTGAGGATGACGGCGGGGAAGTAGCTTGGGCAAGGTTGCCCAGGGAGATGGTACCTGAGTCTGGTCCTCAGCCCAGCCTCTGACTGCAGAGCAGTGCTCAGGACTGCTGTGGGTCCCTCAACTCATGTCCTGGTCACCTGACCCTCCTGACAAGCCCACCCTGGAGAATTGCATGCACAGCTTCTCTGCAGACCGTCTCGGCGTCACCCTCCATGCACCCCAGGCTGGCTCACAGACAACCCTGGAAGACGGCAGATCTAAGCTGAGTGACAGTCACTTCCCAGAATCTAGTCAAGGCTGGTTCCCACTGCCCCGGCTCCATCTCCTCCTGTATACTCCTGTATACTTGCTCACCAACATCTGAGAGCCAGGACACGGGAAGATGGGAATGAAAATTAACCGATGCAAAGATTTCTTTATAACTTTTCTCAATATTCTGCTGATTGCCAGCTCAGTAGCAGATGTGATATGCTTAATGGTGCATAGACAAGAAGCAGTCTCTAATCCTTGAAAGAACTTCTTGTCTCTAAATATATATAGGGGAACCTATATAAACTCCAGCCAGCCCCTCTGCTCTTCCAGTTCTGGGGCTGGAGGCATGGAGGGAGAGAGCAGGTGCTTGGAGAACCAGCAGGGGCAGATGGAAGGCAGGGAGACAGTGGGTAAGTCACAGCGGCAGCTCGACGTGGCATCCCTCCACCCCCTCCACGTGACACGTGGCACACCCGTGTCTGCATTTCCACCAGGGGATCTGCAGGGCTTCTGTGGTTGCAACAGCAATGGCAGTGGAGACCTGCACTAGAGGACTCTCTCTCTGTTTAGTAGTTTCCATTAAAGAGACCTCAATGGTCACCTAAAATTGGCCTTTCTTCCTAACCTCAGCCTCCAAGAAAAATAACTATGGCAAGACTCAGCAAGTTTTTGACTTGGAGTTTGTGATATGGGGATTATAAAAGCACACTGGCTCTGGGCTGCCTTCTGTCGGCATCTGTGGCGTGCAGCTCTGGGTCAAGGCCCAGGAATGCCCAGGGCCCAGTGGAGACAGAGGTGAGCCCCAAGTGCAGGCAGGAGCCACATGTCTGCCAAAGGAAGATACACTGGGCAATGGGAATGCAGAGGGGACTCTGGGTTGTCCTCTACACCCCACCCTGCCCAGAGGTGCTGAGAGGGCAGAGGAAGGAGGCTTGAGGGCTGCCTGAGGAGCTGGAAGGCAAGTCTGGAGGGGGGAGGGAAGGAGGCCTGGGACAGAGGGGGACTTCATCCTGTCGGAGGGGAGGGGCATCACCACCTGTTCCCTCTAGTAGCTCCTGCTGCCATACTGAGTAGGTGGGCAGGAGGGTGGACTTGGGTTCAAGAGATCCCAAGAAGCCAGTCCAGGGCCTGGGCAGATCACTTTTACAAAGTACCATTTAGCCCAGATGGACTGCTAATCTTGAAGGAAACTCAAAGGAGCACAAAGAGACATCGTGGAAAGCAGTGAGATTGACCTCTGCCCCCTGCCCCAGCCAAAGAGCTTATGCATATACAGTGTGGGCCCACTTGGAAGGCTTTTCGATTAGCCACGTGGAGAAGCCATGGCCAGGTTGGGGGAATCTATATTTCACCTTATGTTGCACACAGCTGGGCTCTGACTGGCACCAGTGCGAATATGCAAATGAGGTGCCAGTATCTGTATTCACTATGCCTGGGAAGTCAGGAGAGGCCAGGACCCTTCCCTTCCAGGGCCAGCAAACAAAGACAGGTGGGTGGGGTACCCGGTAGGTGTCCTGCCTGCAGGAAGGGGCCACTGGATGAGAAGAGATACAGTATCCTTGCCACATCACAGTTGGGGGGAGGCATTCTCAAAAGAAGGCACTTAGAACCCAAAGGGGTCTAGAGCTAGAAGTTCCTCCAAGAACCCATCTAAAGGTCTCATTTTATTGATAGAAAAACTGAGGCTTAGTGGAAAATAATCTGTGGAGAGCCACACCCCAATTGTGGATTTTTTTTTGTTTGTTTACATGTAAATATAGTTGTGCTTAATTTTTGCTCATAGATAAAGAATGATCCAGGAAATCCTTAGAAAGTCAGCCATGTCTAGGCCACACTCATCATGCTACCCACCATGTGAAGAACATCTGTGAATAAAAAGTCGAAAGCATGGTCTTTGCCTTCAAGAACCATACATACCACTTGAGCACTTAGCAAACACCACAAAGCAATGTGTAGTAAGGAACCAAAGGATGCAGTGTGCCAGGTATCCTAGGAGAAAGGCACACGGAATGAACATGTCCTGCACGCCAGTTTGGGCCAGGGAATCAGAAAAGGTCAATTTTATCTCAGAGGAATAATGGAGATCATCACATTGGGTGGAGGAGCTGCCAGCCATGTCCTAGCTCTACTCCAACCCGTACCTTCATTTCAGCTCCACTCTGAGACCCCTCACAGCTCCCCTGCCCTAGAGCCCCCTCTTAGTGCTTCCTGGGAAAAATGTGGTAGATAAACCTCAGCAGCCTGGACAGACAGGTGCAGTTTCTCAGGAAGGATGCTGTTCCAGTGGTTCCGACTGTGTGTCCCTTACAAAGAGGGTGTAGTTCAGTGGCAAAGTGATTGCCTAGTGTGTGTGAGGTCCCGGGTTCCACCCTAGAGCACCACACAAAGAAAGCCAAAAAGCAGCTCTCCCCCAGCCACACCCTAATCAGCAGATCGATCAGCGGAGCAGCTATCTGTGCTAGACCTATGTGACCTGGAAGCTAGACCCCTCTTATCCGAACTAGATTCCTACTCTGTAAGATACAGGTAATTAAGCCCTTTTTTTTTGAGGTGTAAATGGGAGTGGCTATGTGACATTTAGCACTGCACTAGGTGTACATGAAGCTAGTTGAAGCTAGAGACCCATAGGATCATCTACCACAAGCTGCCAAAACAGATACGCAAGCGATAGAGCCATGGAGCCACTGGCTGTGACCGGAAGAGGACAGGAGTGACCTCAGTGCACAGCTACAGGACGCCCAGAGCCCCAAAGCCTCACCACTCACTACTTGGCTCAGCGAACTGGGGCTGTGCTCCAGAGGGACAGACTCCCCGCTAGCCAGACTTCCAGATAAACGCTCTTCACTCCTGGCACAGCTCGTCTGTCCTCCTTCCCGAGTCTTCCCTTCACCCTCTCAAACGCCAGCTCAGCTTGCGATGATCACAGGAATGATTCGGAAGTCAGTCTGCTCCTCGGAAGGACAAACTGTTAGAGCTGAGTGTTAGTTTGGCATTGCTCTCCCTCAGATGCTCTTAGCAACCAGTGAGAGAAACAGGAATCAGGGCAGTGATACCATGTTCTCTTTTATCAAAATGAATTCCAGGCCAGCATTGGTTTCTTGAAATTCTATAAACTACAGCTTCCTTTCCCTGACCAGCACGGGCCAGCCCTATGTAGCGACATGGGCTTCAGACACACTCAGCAGCTGGCTGACCCTCTGCCATCTGATCCACAAAATTCACCGTGGCCAGAGTGACAGATGGGGAGGCTCCGGGTGAGCACTGATGAGCCCTCACCCAAGGAAGGGGCTCTGACAGAGCTCCGCGAGGACGCTCTAGCTGCCAAGTGTAGCCCTGGTCATGCTTTATCCATACATGGCGATAAAAATTGTCACCTCTTCCTGCCTTGAGGGTCCCCTTGGTATTCAAGCTCCAAACCCCGCAGCTTTCTTCAGGGCCCGTCTGCTTGGGAAGGGTCAGCAGGCCGCAATCCTGCCCCCACTGGTTTCTCTGAATTGTTAGGTCCCAGGTAATGACCCTGCTCCCCTGGAGCAGTTGGGAGAACTGTGTCCTTCCCAGTTCCACCGGCCATAACCATTCCCATCACAGCAACTGGCACCATCATACGGAAGGATCAGGACCTGGAATGTAACTTATGTCTCAGTTTCACCATCTGTAAAATGGGAACTATCTCTTTTTCAAAGGGAAGTTGCAACCAGATAATCCATGGAAGGCATTTTAGCACACACGTAGTATGAGAAGTCTTAAATGATTACCAGGGACATAGGGAGGAACTCAGGGCAGAACTTGGTCAGTCCTTCGTTCTCTGAGCTCACAGTGCCAAGCACCTGCAACACCGCATGAGCTGTGGCTACAGGCAGGCAGGACACAGCCCCAGCTTCTCAAGAGCTGCCCCACGTGGGAGAGAGCAACCTGGCGGGTGCTACAAGCTTAGCCATGGGGAGTTTTGGGAGGAGGGACAGCCCAGCCCAAGGGACCATCAGGCGTCTCAGAGAAGAGAGCTGGGGCCAAAGCTTCCCTTCCAGGCACATTCCACACACCAGAGCTGTGCCAGGCCGTGGGCCAGCTGCACTCAGTTAGGCCCCCTCATGTCTGGCTCTGTCCTCCCTTCCTCCAGTGGAGAAGCCAGCCTGTGGGGCAAGCGGTCTCCCTGGATGCCAGGCCAGGCTGCACTGGAAAAGCATCACCATCCTTGGGGGCCCTGATGAGGCTGCAGGCCAGCTGGTCCAGAGGCAGGGAGAAGCTGCATGCCCCTCCCTGCCAGTTTCCAGAGATGCCAGGCCAGGTTACAAGCTTTGCCTAAGGCCACACTCCCGTTGCCTCTTTCTAGCAAAAGTTCCCCAAGACTCCTCCTTTCTCCCCTTCCCGCCCTGCTCCTGTCCCACCCGGCCCACCGCTCTGGAGAAGCTGATCATTGTGCACTGCTGTCCCCTCCTGTACTGCCTGCCTGAAGGCTAATTAGAACCACAGGCAGAAAAGCAGCATTGAGGAACTGCTTCCCCCTCGCTGCCAGGTGTGTGTTCTGTCTGGGGCCTTCCACTCAGGCTACAAGTTGCCACCCGCACAGATGGTCAAACTGTAGCACCTTCCAGCAGTGGTGGTGGGTAGAAATGCCCGTCCCTGGGCCTCCGAGACTTGGGCCACAGAGAACCCAGCCTGGGCTTCTCGGCAGTAGGCAGCACCCTGGCAAATAAGCAGAGCCAGGCTGGAGGTCAGCTGTGGACTTGTGGCTGGGAGGCAGCAGTGAGGCTGCGCTGGTGGCTGCCTTCATCAGTGAAGATATGAAAAGCTGTTTTCAGCCCTAAAGACTCAAATATCCAGCTGAGCCCCCATAATGATGGCTATCAGGAACAAGAAGGCTTTCTGGGAAGCACTGCAGAGACACAGCCCCGTGAGTGTCAGAGTGGAAAGAGCACGCTGTTCCAGCCTCTACTGGCTCTAGTGACTTCCGGGTCCCTCTTACCCACCCCGCAAGCCCAGGGCACCATGTATCAGGCAGCAGCGTCCACGCGGGCCCACAGCAGTCTAGGGGTATAGCCAAGAAGCCCAGGCAAGGCGCTGCGGGGCGCACAGCCACAGGGAGGGAAGCCCAGAGTCCAGCTGCTAGTCAAGGCCCGAGTGTGCTCTTGCTCACTGACTGGGCTGCCTTCCACAGAGACACTGGGATCTGTAGCTCTACCCTGGGGGCTAATTGTCCCCAACACCAGACTACAGGAGGCTGAGGGCAGAAGAAAGCCAGAGAGCAGTGAATTGTGACACCACATGAGGGAGCAAGAAGGGCCTGAGGCTGGATCCCCAACAGAGGGGAAGAGAGGCGTGTGTTCGAGACTCCCCATGTCAGCGATGGCTGCTTACTGACCAGAAGCACATGGATTGGGGCAGAATCAGGGAAGAGCCACAAGGGCATCTGGACCCAGTCTTGGTGTGTCGCCCTCTCCCCCCCGCTCGCCTTAAAGATGCACAAGGTCCTGGTCCTGCTGAGCTGCTTTGACCCCCGAGACCCTTCCCCATCGTGCTGCAGCATCTTTCTGGTTAGCTGACCACTGCTGCTGCCCACCTCGCCTCACTATTGCTTTGCTTGGATTTAGCCTTGCATTCCACCTATGCCTCTTTGTAAGAGACCCACCCAGCCCCTGCCCCGTGTTCTCCCTGCTCCTCTGCCACCCCTGCTGTTTCAGGACCACCACCAATAACTGTGTACACAGCACCCCATTTCCCATGGCTTCCCAGCATCATGGGGAAGTTGCAAGCCTCCTCCATGCTCCAGGATCACCATTTACACGTTGGAAGTACAGCACCTTCCTGTTCTATCACCAAGCTTCTGCTTGCCGCAGGAAAGCGCTGCCTCCTTACTCTTCAGATCAAAGCCTGCATGATATAAAAGGGAGCCCCTGACCCTCCCCAAGTGCTGCGTACAACCAAGGCCTCTCCACAACTGTGTGTCCATGAACACAATAGTGTCTCCAAGTGGAAGAGCCCAGGCTTTGGAACCACATAGGTTCAACTACTAAGAAGCCCAGTGCTTCTAAACCATCACAAATGGCTCTCACAGCAACTAGGTGTGAGGCCACTCAGAGCGAGGGAGCGCCCAGCCTTTCTCACCGTAATGGCACCACCAAGGACCATTTGTTGAATCAATCTTCACAGGAAGTAAAACTTGACGGGAATTGCTAGATTTTCTGAATGTCTCTGCTTTTGCTAATTTGCGAATGAGGCCAAGGACATCACTGCAGTGAGCCTCACGCTGTCTCTCCCCAGCCTGGGGGCTCTTGCCAACACAGCCTGTGCCCCTCTTTACACCCTCATGGCCCCAGAGCTGCCGCCATCTTTGTCCAAGGGCTCAGGCCACCCCTCCAAAGGACTGATCACCAGCTCAGGGAGGGAGACACATCCAGGACATTGTTGGGTTATTCGTGTTTCCTGTTCAACAGCTAGGACAGCGTCTAGGGAAAATGGTCCAGATAAAACTACCTATGTAGTAGTGCAAACTCAACTAAAAAAGTGTACGAAAGACAAAGTATAGAGATCTTAAAACTCTAAGGAGCAGGATTATGGATTCTTATTTCCTTTATAATTTTCTGCATTAAAATTAGTATGTATACTACTATAATCACAAAAAAAAATCAGTATTAACAAACTCAGGACATCAAATTTGCTTAAAACCAATTCGTTATATCGATTTGTCAAAAGACATAGTCAACCCACAATCCACATTTTAAACAGTATTTACCACTTTCATGACATTTTATGGACAACGTAAGGGATGAAGCTTTCACCAAAAATCTCATTTGTAGACATCAATTTTGATTTCTTTTTGTTGTTAACATCAAGTATGGTTTTCATTCAATCCTCAAGGCATTTCTGCCTTAACTTTTTGTTTTTAATGAAAACTGATCACATGTAATACCCTCACATGATACAGTAGGCGCAGCACCTCCAGTGCAGAGCAACCTCTTAAGGTATCTTTGCTGATACTTCTATTGCTCTACTCTCAAGCAGTTTAAAATCTTTAGCATTTTATAAAAGGACTCCTGTTTTAATGGGCTTGAAAACATTTAGAAGTCAAACCTTAAAAAAAAAAAAAGTAAAGTTAAAAATAAAGTTTAAAAAAAACTTAAGAGGGCTGGGTCTTTAGCTCAAGTGGTAGAGCACTTGTCTAGCAAGCACAGGGCCAAGTTCAATCCCCAGCACCCAAAAACAAAACAAACAAAAAAACTTAAGAGAAACCACCCCAGCCAATACATAAAACTGTACTTTTTAAAGATCCAAATTTTAAAATCAATTACTAAGTGAGTTGGGTGTGAAACCACCCCAGCCAATACATAAAACTGTACTTTTTAAAGATCCAAATTTTAAAATCAATTACTAAGTGAGTTGGGTGTGAGTAGGTCAGCTCACCCCAAAACGGCCAGGGTTCAAATGCTCCAGTGGGAATAAACTTGGTCCTCAAGTCTCCTCAACCCTCACCATCAGTCTGCCATCTGGGATCTAAGGTCATCCAGACAGCGAGAAGTGCTGTGCAAAGAGCCACTCACTCTGGCCTTCCTAGCGACAACAGCCATGAAAACAACTGAGAGGCAGTATCAGTGGAAAAACTTAAGGTCCTATTTCAGGATTAAATTTTATTAAAGTAAAATGCAAACAAGCTAGAACCCAATTTACCATGTGTTCCTGGGTAAAGCAGACCTAGTGCCCCATCTCTAAGTGGGGATGCCATTTACTACGTCACCAGACGTACTGCTGGACGCCTAACAGGCAGACTCCACAAGGGCAACTGTTGGGAAGTTTCCAGATCCAGCCACTGTGGCCATCCCCTCAGAGGCAGTGCACAGTGCACCACTGTCTGTCTCAGTAGTCAGGCAGAGAAAGCTCTCTGATGAAGAGGTCAGTATGCTCCCATTCCACAATTTAGAAAACAGAGGGCTCTGCCTGACCTGACTTTTCTCTCCCAGTTCTAGTACTGTCCACAGGAAGACAGCTTTGAGAATTAGCAGGGGTGGTTTCCCAGATGTTCCTTTGCTGCGTGCAGTTAGCCTTTGCACCTGCCCTCTGACAAGTTCAAATTAGACTTGTCCTTGGATTTTAAGAAAGGATGATTCTCTAAACACACCCTATCTACAAGTGCTTGCTAATCCACAAAGTTCTGGTAAGAAACATCTGTAAAGAATAAGCCCTGTATTACTCAGAAACTGAAAGGAAGGTGTTAATGCCCACGTGGACAGGACAGGATTTGTCCTCCTTGAAAGAAAGCCAGGGCTACTTCAAACCACTGGACGAGGCTTTCTTAACAATAATCAAATACAGTGGTGCCTCAGGTTTACCAACTTGTTCTATAATCTGGGGAAGATGGCTATGTTTCTACTTGTGTGGGGAAGATGGCTATGGTCGTGTTCGTCACCCGACGTGGAGTTTGCGAACAGAACCATGCAACATGTTTTTTGTTTGCAAACCAAATTATTTGCAAACAGAAGCAAGCGTCCACAAACCAAGGTACTACTGTATTCATAGCCTGTGGTGGCTTCAGAAGTGTAAGCTCAAGGCTTTGTGAAAACCAGAGTACACTTCAAGTGAAAAGGTCATTTGGCAATATTCACTTTAAAAATCAGAAGAAATTATTTTAGTATTCAAGTCCTAGAGTTGTGTAATCCAGCCAATGTGAAAAACGCAGTTTCTCCCTCTAATCAAACCGCATCCTCAGCCAGGTTACTCTTTCTCTTCCTTCCTTCTCTCCCTTTCATTTTTCCTTGCCAGACACCCTGGAGAGAAAGACCTTTCCTACATCATTGCATCTTCTGCTCCTCAGTTACTTTTACCACCCCACTATTCCCGGGAACCTTCAGCGAGGCTACTCACTCCAAATACATAGCCACAAATTTTCCAGAAACGAGCTGGTGACAGTAATTGACTGAAATACACCATTTACAAATAAAACCCACATCGCATTAACCTAACACTAATTTAATGGAATCTCAAGCATTCAAAGTCCCTCAAGGTAAGATCTCTATCTACATCTACCTGGGACCAAAGCTCAAACCACCACAGATCATTTTGGTTAACTCAACTGAGGAAGAGCAAAACTTCTTAGACATGTTAAGGACAATGGAGCAGTGAAGGTGGAATGCTTGGAGGATGACATCAGTGTCCTAACAGCTATCACCCACTTTAGGGCTACACAACCACCCCAAGGAGACTCCTGATGTCCACTGGAGAGGAGCATGAGTCACAAGGAAAGGTAGTAACCACAGAGATTACACAGCTGAGACCTTAATGCAGTTTGGACCTGGAAACAGACACTTTCTACTACCAATAGAACAGTTGTTGGGCTCAGTGTTTTAACTCAGCTAATGTATGTCAAGACTTGGTGGGCAAATTTGCTGAAGACTATTTCAAACCTAACAAAGATGGAGTATCCTTTGGAACTGAACTCTCATGCCAAAAACCAGGCACTCTTACCACAATGCTGCTTCCACCAGGCGCAGCTCAAGCTTTCTGATCAACAAGACCAGACATCCTCTCTTGTTTTCTCTGAGGACGGTATCTTCCAACGGACCCCAGCATCTCATTATCCTTCAAACATGCAGGTCTTCTCCTCCCCTGCCTTTCCCAGGGTAACTAACAGGTTTTAAGTAAAACATTTGTTCAAGTCAGAGCCTTAGAGGTTATACTCCTGTGTGGTAATCAAACCAGAAACTACAAACAATTCCAAACAATCCTGAATTAATCAAGTTTTCCTAAATTACATGGTTTAGCCACATATTAAACATTGGTAGTAAAAATGTAACCAAAAAATACCTTCTACTGGAATCTAAATCCCATGAAGTAGGCCACTGAAGTCTAGGCACTGAAAGAACTCTGAAAACATTTGCTGAATAAACAAGGGGCCACTTATGTTCTCTGGGTTTTTGGCCTCAACTTAGTATACTCTTATTTCTCCTCTATCTCAGCTTCGTTATCCTTTAAAAAATTTTATCCTAGCAATTCAAAATTCTAAGCCATTTCAAACTCTTTTTGATGTGAAGTAAAATTTTCACTTTCCTACTGTCTGACTATAGCCAAATCCAAAGCTCTTCATCAAAGCACTACAAGGATGCTAGTCATAGTGGCACACACCTATAATCCCAGCAACTCAGGCGACTGAGGCAGGAACACTGCCAAATTTGAGGCAATCCTGGGCAATTTAGCAAAACACTGGGGGATTTTTTTGGTTTTTTTTTAAGCCCTGGGGATGCAACCACCTCTAGAGTACTTACTTGGCATGTATGAGGCCTTGATTTCAATCCCAGCATATATACATATGCAAGGTTAATGGGGAGCTAAGATAATGAGTCCTTGCAACTTCTTCCTACCTAGTGTAAGTCTCTTATAGATTATGGTACCCTGTGGTTACAACACCTCATTTCAAAAGCCAGCTGAGGAAAGTGTGGCTAAGGAAATCCTCCAAGGCTTCCTGCACCCGGGTCCCGCAAGACATTCCATTCTAGTTTTTCTCATATCAAAGGCCAGCCTAGAGAAGAAACAAGCAAAACAGCAGAAGGTACAGACTGCAGGGTCAGCCAGGCATGGAAAATATTACGACTTCCTAAATTGTCAGCTCACACTCACACTCCTATCACTCTACTGCAACTCAGGCTCCCCACAAACTTTGCAAACGCCTAAAAGAACCTGCTATATTCTTAAATCCAAGTTATTCCAAACTTTCCATTGGGAGGGAGAGGGAAAGGAAGGAGAGGGGACAAAGAGAGGAAGAGGTGGAGAGAGCAAAGAATACACACTTCTGACGAACTGAGAAATTTGTTTGGAGGTCATGCTGAAGTAAAGAAGGATCAGAATTTCCTTCTAAATCTAGAGGTAACTGCTGGGAAAGGTAAGCTTGGCCCAAACTACAACTGCCCGTGGCAATACAAAATACGGATTTTCTCTCTTAATGGAGATAGTGAAGCTGTCATGCATGCGAAGAACTAGATTCATTGGGCCCCTACTGCTCTGAAATTTTATAAATTATATAAAGATTCTATTTTATAAATTAAAAAATTTAATTCAAATAAAAGGGTTTGTTACTTTAAAAGTCATTCCACAGTGTATGTAGACGGCAAAGATTATACTTAAACAATTAACATACTAGAAACTTTCCTAAGAAACTTAATGTTCACATTTGGGTTGTTTGACCACAGCGGGGGTTGGGGATTTAGCTCAGTGGTAGAGCGCTAGCCTAGCACGCACAAGGCCCTGAGTTCAACCCCCAGTGCTGAAAAGAAAAAAAAAAAAACCCAAAAACCAAAAAACCAAAAAAACACAACAACAACAAAAAACCCAAATGGGGTTGGGGATATAGCTCAGTGGTTAGAGTGCTTGCCTCACAAGCATGAGGCCCTGAGTTCGATCCCTAGCACCAAAAAAAAAAAAAGTTTAAGGGGCTGGGGATTTAGCTCAGTGATTAGAGTGCTTGCCTTGCAAGCACAAGGGCCTGAGTTCAATCCCCGGCACCACCAAAAAAAAAAAAAAAAACCCAATGGTGATTATAGGAGTTTCCTTAAGAGAGAAATCTAATAAAATATTCTCATAATCAAGAAAACATGCAACCTTACAGTAATTTAAAAATTATAGCAAAATATGTACCTTAGAGTTAGTCTTAAAGAAAGCCAACAATTCTTATGAGTTTAAGAACCTAAACTGAATGCCAGGAGCCCAAACTTACTGTGACAGAAAACATATAATTACAATCTGAATTACCAAGACATTTCATACTCCATAAACAATGGGTCCTGCAGCCAATACCTTACTTTTGACTCAGGTTTGACTCCTTATAACTGTAAGCGCCTGTCTAGAAAAGATGTAGGTTTGCTATAAAAACTATAGTCTTATTTTCAAAATAAAACTTAGTTTTACTAAGCCAAATTAAGATGAATTGTGAGTTCTTAAAAGAATTTGCAAAAACAATTACCTTTCAGTTGGAAAGTGGGTGTCATATTTGCAAATGTTGTTTGTTCTGAGGATCTCATGAACTTAGAGATAAAAATGAGAATATGAGGAAGCCCAATCTAAAAGGAGATGTGGTAGGCTTATAGTGCAGTGAAGCTTCTAATAGTCTTGGCATAGTGTCCAGGCACGGCCGGTTCTCTGCTGGGGGCGGCTTTCTTGGCTGTGAAGGCAGATCAAGCCCTCTGTCACTCACGGGGAGCAGTTCTGCCCAACTGTCTCTTTTCAACAACTTTATCATCAATCTCTTTATTAACAGCTCCACTGCAGTCAGAAAACGCAAACAAGGACCAATTCTCATGCCAGATTTCTGGAAATCACACAGCACCAGGCACTACACAGTGTGAAAGTTTGTGAGAAGGTGTTGTGCCAAGAGAGGCAGATCCACAAGGAATAAGCACAAAGTTGGGACATTTTACATTATTAAGTTAAAATACATATACCTTTTTTTTTTTTGCCTAAAATCTGAAAAGAAAAAAATACCCACACATGTATGGACGGATGGAAATTGAGAAGGGCACAGCAGTGGCACAGGAATCACTTTATCCCCAGAAATAACTTTGTTACTACGCATTTCCAGAAATCTTCTTAAAGAGCAAAACTGTATTAGACGCCCCCTCCAAAAGTTTTAACTATTTTAGGGCTACATGACATCATTAGACAACACATAAGATGGAGATAAATGTCTGCAATCAGCAGAAACAAATGCGTAAAACTGAAATGTCTGAATTATTCAAAATATACATTTTCAGCATGAAATCTGTTAGATCAAAAATAACACCTTACAAATTAAATACTTTAAAAACCTTGCAAATTATTTTTAAAGAGTTAAATTTTCAAAATTCAGGTCATAATACACACATAATACACACAAAAACCATAACTGACTAGAAACTGTTAATTACAGTGGTGCCTTAGTACTCCTTGTAAATCGGGTTCTGGGAGATGTGATGTGCACCAGAACGAGAAACATCAAACCAACTGCTTTAGCTGGAAAGGACAGCAAGCCATGGAGCAATGAACACTGACAAGCTCGAACTTGCACATAAAAGTACCAGACCACAAAGACCAGGACAAAATGTCCAAATGACCCAGTACACCAAATGTGAAGCTTTGAAGCAGTTGAGTACCAAGGCATGACTACATTATACCACCCACAACTAAAAACCCGCCATGAAGTCAGGATTTATCCTTAATACTTTCCTGTTTGTATGTTTACTATTTCAATATATTGATTTGAGAAAGACATAAATAAAAAGGGTATTATTTAATGACTACAGATGAAACTTTACAAAATGCTTTTAAGATTCTGACACTCTATAACTAGATTTACATAGTTCAAAACTATACAATATGCTACGAAGTCTGTCACAGAGCTCTGACTGCCTGTGCTAAGGTAGAGAAGGAACACAGCTGCTAAGACCACAGCGGTGGTGGCAAGCTTCAACCCAGAGTTAAGCAGCTCTCTGGCTTCCAAACTCATTTTTTTCACTATGTAAAACCAAACCAAGACACCCCTGGGCTTCTGCTAGCCAATGAGACCCAGTACAGACTGTGGAAGGGACAGTGTAAATCCATTCTTACCACTAAAAACGAAACAAACTCAGCCAATACACATACAAACAAAAACTAAGCTGGGTGGCACACAACATCCTGTACCTTAGACATACCAAAGCAAGAAATTTAATGCTCTAAGTAAAACATACACACCGTTGTTCTCATCTTTATTTGAATACATTTCCTATCCTACTGGTAGTAAAGATACCCAAGCCAGAAGGTAAAGTGACAACATTGTCTTAAAGAGTAAATTATTTTGAAAATTAACATTTTAAACAATAGATGGTTAAACTATCTCTATAAACAATACTGTGACTTTGTAGATATCATTTGTACCTACATGAAAATATGAAGCATACTTATTAGGAATAATCAGAGAAAAAAAGGACAAAATTGTAATCGTGTCCCTCTACACACTTAGGAGATTTCTAAAGTGTGAACCTGAGGATAGCCCTAGTTTAACCCATGCTGGGGATTTAGCTCAGTGATTACAGTGCTTGCCTTGCAAGCACAAGGTCCTTAGTTCAATCCCCAGCACCAAAAAAAAAAAAAAAAAAAAAAAAAAAAAATTACCTAGTTCTACCCTTTCAAAGAAAAATGGACTTGAAATTCTATCCTTTTTAAGAAACTTCTTGGGTGGTTTGATCAGCTGCTAGCCTAGACTCAGAATAAGCATGTCTCTGAGGAAGAAAAGCACAAGCTGAGATGATTTCCCAAGTATATGAAATCGTGCTTTAACAAAATACAATCACTTCTGAAATAAACACTTAGAAATATATATGCCGTTTTCCTCAGTGCCGATAAAGTAACATAAAACATAGCAACAATTTCTAAATTGGTAAGATTAAAGAAAGGATGAGCTGATCCTATAAATATGAGAAACAGGTACCACACAGAACTAAACAGACCACTTGTCTCTGTGGAACTGAAGGTCGCATTTCTCAGAGAACATACATCATACTTCATTTACGGAGTTCAGATCTGAGTCAAGGCAGCATCCATTTGTGACTTTCACATGAAGGAAAGCTAACAGAAGAACAATAATGTGGAGAACTAAAAAACAAAACATACAATTTGGGCTAAAAGCCAACTAGTTTTCCCCATACTGTTCATTTTTATTATAATTAAAATAAGGCAAAGAATGATCCAAAGGATTGTTCAATGCCTTTTTAGGAAGTTTACCTTTTTATTTAACAAAAGCTCAAAGGCTCAGTCTACAAGTCTGTGTACATTAATGACTTGTCCTTTCATATAAAAACTGCAACTTGGAGCTGTGGATCATTTGCTAACACGAATGCAGCCAGAATTAATACTATGCAGAGCTTTAAATTTTTTATGGAGACCCAAACAGTGTCAATTAGAAAATAACTTTATTCCAGAATTTACCTAGAACCATGAAACGTGCAACTTTTGATCACCGTTTTACTAATTTAGCAAGGTAACACGAAATGCCAAAAATCCACAAAAATGATAAAGCTCAGTATGATATTCAGTGGCATGTCTAGCTGTCTATTGGGACAGAGTAGTTACAGCAATCTCAATTCTATACATGTTAGCAATGGAGTCAGTGTTAATTTTTGTTTTCTTTTGAGCAAACCCAAAATTGTACTTTACTTTAATAAAAAATGATCCTACATTGCACTCATGTATTTAGAGAAGTTCTCAGAATTTGGAATTTTAGGAACAGAATGTGGACAACTGTGTATCCCTGGGAATTATGGCTTTTGCAGAAGTCCACCTCTCCACTCAACACTGAAGACAATTTTATCTAAGAGTTGGCCTGTATTCACAAGCACAGAGCAGTTCACTCCTAATCTACGAGTTAAGTACACAATGTGAAGCATTTGGAGGTTTAAGAAAAGCATTATCTGATTTGGTTTAGTAAAATAATAAATAGGATTCTAACTGGTAGTTGTGGTTTGTGAGTCTAAATTTAATGAAAAACAACAGCGCCACCTTCTGACATTAAAGTTAAAATGTCAACTGCTTTGAAAAAGGAAACACAGGACACTGCCTACCTGTACAAAATAAATATATAACGTATAGTATCTACAGACACAGAGTAAATATTTTAGAGGATAGGATAGCTGAGAAAGTAAATAAATTGGTAGCTATGTTCATGTTTTCCTTCCTAAAGATCAACTATGTGATAAAACACACCTGATTATTATGTGATATAAATTATTAGGCTGCTGCTAATGGCTGAACGTTACAGAAACATATATTTTCCAATTTAACCAGAATAAATCTTGCAAATCTTCATTTGCACCCATGTTACAAACTTGCAAGTAGAACCAACAAAATTATGGCGGGGACAGGGGAAGCTGTCAAAAGAAATCAACCAACTGAGGGATTGTGCTTTTTTTTTTTAATTTTATTGTGTTTTCAATGGAGAAATACATCATCTGTTTACAAAATAGCTCTTGAAAAATACAAGGAGTACAGATACTATAAAACAAAGCAAACTCCAGTCATGAGACACTACATACATCATGCGAAAGCAACAGTCTGATTTCCAGATTATGAAAACTAGAATTAAAAAGTCACTACACAGAGAAAGTCCAAGTTTCCAGCTTGGCAAAACTTGGATGCAGTTACATGAAACGTTTAATAAACTGAATTTTTTTCCCCAATGTGTAAACAAAATGACAAGACTAAATCTGTGCCTGGCAATTTCAATCTAACTCTGAAGCTACACAATACACACAGACACCTTGTACACTTCACCTGCTAGTTGACCATCTTTTCTTCTCAGGTGGTTGGGAGGAAGGGCAAGGTGACTGTGCAGAGCGAAGACGTGGGAAGTAGAAATATTATTGTATACTAGACATTATAAAGTCATGGGGAAAAGAAAGCCTCAATTAATGCATAGCCTAAGGGGAAAAGACTATACTCCAACTTCAGAAAATTAATTTAGAAGGATGGGGAAGAGGTTTTAAGTAATTGCAGTTTAACATGAAAAATGCACATGTGATAGAATGGAGCACAATGGAAGATTCAAAAACATGCTCATTGGAGAAATCTTGTTAGGTCTGCTTTGTCCAGATTAAGAAACAGTAAGTTTGTCAACATCTGGCATTCCTCATACATTGTAAAGATGGATGTTATGCTGCTTTATAATGTGAGAAATTATTTTCTTCAAAGAAAGGTGTTTCTAATCCTTTGCTAGAATAAAACAAAATAAAAAAGGAGTAGAGAACTGACTAGATGTTAAGTGCTTGCTAGAAATGATTTTTAAAATGTTTCTGTATGTAAAATTTGTTGACAAATTTTGGTAAACCAGTCAAAAATAAAAATCAGTTTAAAAATCTTGGAGAAAATGCCTTTTTGCCCGCATGTTTAAAATTGAAAATCAATTTACTATATAGACAGGAACAGGAGATCTGTGGAGTGTACAAAATTCCTCTTATTTAGAGATCAAATGGCCATCCAAGTTAGATATCAGTTTCACAGGCATTACTTTTAGTCACCATAAAGTTTCAGCCATGGGACCAAAATCTAGTGTTCTGTGCCATGCAGCCACAGGGTCACTGGTTTCACGTCATGGCTTAAGAAAATACTGGCATCTTGGTTTTTGTGAAGTAAGTCCTACCTTGTGCATATACACAAAAAGATTTAAAAGGGGTGGGAGCACAGGGGGAGGCTCAAAAAGAATTTTCATTTGTTTCAAAGACAACAGATAGAAGGCAAAAGAATATGGAGCTTCAGTAAGCTCAAAGAAATATATTTGCTGGCTGATCGCTGATTTGTATGCACTACAAAACAATTCTATAAATAAAACCAATATATCATTTCTTAATCATAACCCCATCAAAACCAAGTATTTCCTAATTATTCTTTCAGTGTCAAATATACACCCGAGAGTTGACATTTCATTTTTCCGGGTTGCCACTATCTCACAGGGACTGAACTAGATGTACTCTTGTCCTCTCTCTGAAGACAGACAGTACACCACTGCACGATAGTATCCAATTTGAAGACTAAGGGTAAAGGAAATTCTTTGGGAAAAAATGAAAATCCATCAAGCTGAAAATCTAAAATTAGTTCTACTTTCTAATAAAAAATACATAAAAGTGCATCATCAGAATAAGGAATTCTTATGCCAGTTTGTATTGCAAATTTTCCAAACAATGCATCAAACATAAACCAAACCCAGATGTCAATTATGGATACAAATATAGCTTGAGGTTTGTTTTTTTTTTTTAAAGGCAGTAATTTTTTTTTTTTAAATAGTTAATGCAACTGTTGCTAACACAATAATAACAGTACTCCTGGCTTCACATACTAACCTGGACTTCCGATCAAGTGCTGATTAGCCCAGTGAGGGAGGTCACCAAAAAAACCTAATCCATTTTCAGTCTCGTCTAGTCTTGTACCCTCCGGTCTCCTTTTTTAGCATTTGAAGACAACAGGTTGAGTTGGCAGATATTGTTTATGGACCCCTGAGGTTGTTTTTACCGATTCAATCTCAGTTTTATTGAATTCTTGATAACCGGAATAGGATTTGCAGGGAGAGCGGGGATATCAGAAAGGTCTGTACTGGATGTTTTCTGAGAATGAAAGCAAAGAACAAACACATCACCATTCAAAGCACTCTAAGTTAACAATGAGACACACTTTCCACTGCTTCACTTCCTATTACTTCCTAAAAAATGATGGAACCGTATCATAAGGGAAGTATTACAAACTTGAAGAAAAATACTCTGCAATGCGAAAATGGAATGCAAATAAACACAACTATTATTATCACATTATTTGTTCTACATATGTAGAAATTTTAACAGTATTTCAGCCATAGATAGAAAACTATTAAGTGGGGCTGGGGATTTAGCTCTGTGGATAGAGTGCTTGTCTTGCAAGCACAAGGCCCTGAGTTAGATCCCCAACACCAAAAAAAACCAAGAAACAAAAGAGAACAAAAACCACGTTCCTTTAAGAACCTACATGTTTATGGCATTTTAAATTTGTGATGTTCTTTAAATACATACGTTTGTTCAGATAAAAAAGAACAGTCTACAATATAATTATCAAGTTAATGTTAAACGGTATTTACTTATAACACAGTTGTGATATTAATTGGTATTGGAGCACCCCCATGTGGGAGAATACTTAAAGTTCACCTTATAAATATAGTATTTTCTGACACTGTACATTATAAAATTGAATCTATACAACTGAGCAAAAATTTAATTATCCTAATTTTAGACAAGAGCTGGGGATTTAGCTCAGTGGTTAGAGTGTTTGCCTTGCAAACACAAGGCCCTGAGTTCGATTCCCAGCACCAAAAAAACAAAAACAAAAACAAAAACAAAAAAACCCTAATTTTAGGCAAGTTTTCATTATTACATTAAGCAGATTAAGTCACAAGCTGCCTTTAACATTCAGAAATGGAGACAAATTATAAAATGTTTTATTATGGAAAATTCCAAGCATACACAAAAGTAGAGAGCATATATAAGGAATCCCCCATGCATTCATTATCCAATTTCATCAACTGTCAAATGGAAGCCAATTTCTTGTCCTCCCAACTTCAATCCCTGGGTTATGAAACAGTCCAAGAAATTCTACCACTCTCCTGTAAATATTTCAAGATTTACCTCAAAACAATAAAGAATCTTTGTTAGATATTATCACCTCACCAGAAATAATTATAGTTCTAATACCACAAAACAAACAAAAAAAATCAACATAACCATACTTTATGTCATTAGGTGGTTTTTCTCTCACTGGCTTTATGGAAAGAAAAAAGAAATCCTACCCATAAAAATACCTAAAAAGCAAATACCCATGGGTGTTAATGACTGTAGGGATAAACTAAGAAAGACAAATCTATGGAAATAGTTCCTCAAAAAACAATGTAGCAAGCAAAAAACATCCAACCACAATCAAAGCACAGTTTAAGTTTGATAAACAAATTTCTCCATGTTATCAATATTAAGTACACTTCCTCCTATTACTTTAGTTATCCCCTAAAAGTTGCATTAAATAAAAGTTTATGGAAATAAAAAACACTTCACAAACTAAACATAAAATTCATATTTCTCTAAGTTAACACCCAGCAAAAGCACATTTTTTTAAATTTTATTAAAAGCACATTTTTAATTTGATCACATTAAAATAACTGAAGCACAAAGCAGCCAAATATCAAGGTATCAGTACAGCAGTACCACTAGGCAGCTATTACTTCACTTATTATTTTGCAGAGGTTAACTGGCATAGCTACTTAAAGAAAACAGTTATTTCATGTCAGTTTCACCTGGACTCACCTGGGTTTATTAAATTTGAAAGGATTCAAAGAGAAAACAATCATTTGACAACCAAAATGAAGGTTTATAAATCAATGAAAAAAGATTACAGATACCTACTATACACAAAGAACCGTCACAGGTAGAACTGTTAGCACAAATGAAAAAACAATTGTAAAGAACTGTGGAATATATACTTAACAACTAACTGAAAATCAGTACTGAAAACTGAGAGTCAGAATAAAAAGATCGTATCAGCCTTTGACATTTTAAAACAACGTCTGTATGAAGCATGTGTATATGACTAGTAAGGATTTATTTAAAGGATCTGCAGTGTATAAAAGGATGAATTACAGCATCTTCTTTGGTTTATTTGTTGAGATGGGGTAGCACTATGTGGCCCAGGCTCAAGCGATCCTCCTACCTCAGCCTCCCACAAGGAGCTGGGGCTACAGGCATGTGCCACCATGCCCGGCTGGTTAGAGAACCCTGACAGCATCAAGGAAAAACAAAACAAAACAACACAACAGTTCCATCAAATCTTTTAAACTATAATAAATACATTTATAGGCTTGTGAATATCTACTTTCACAAAGATAATTTAACAGTCTAATGTGAACATTCGTTTTAATTCAGTATACCACAGTAATCTTAAGAACACAGACAAAATTCTTGCTTTTTGCACTTAGTACCTGAGAGGCCAACAGAGAAGCTGCTGTCTGAGTAGTTTCTGACTGAGTTGTACTTGTCTCTGTATCAAGTTGTTCCTGTGAGAGAGAGGGGATGGGAAGCAGGAAGAGAGACTTAAGAATAAAAGAACGTAACTGGGTTTGGGAGCTAGTAACAAAGACAAACTGGAAGACTGGAGGGGTCAAGAAAGATGTGACTACATTACAAAATCATTTATTAAATAAGCCTTGTTGTCGGTTATTTCAACATTTCAGATATTTCTATTTGTCTACTTAACTCTTGGGAAGGCATGGTCAAAATATCTCATAACTTTCCCAGGAGCTCCAACCTGGGCATTTTAAGTACATAATAATTAAAGACATGCACAGATACATTAGGAAATATTGTCCTGATAATTAACAAATATAAACCCAAAGAAACCTCTCGACTATCTGTGTGTCATTCAATATTATTAAGTAAAATTACTTAGAAGCACAAAAATTGCTATACATATCTAATTAAAAGTAAAAAAATGCACCTTTAAATGATTTCTCCCTCCTATGGTCTCCTCACCCCTGCCCAATTGTAAGTACAGATCCTACTGTAAGTAGAATCAGAAAACACAAAGGAAACCATAGCATTCTACTGCACTTAACTTTTTAAAACAGTGTACAAAAGAAAATTACATATATACACATACACAAATGAAAATAAACACAGAAACTTAAATTTTTCTAAAAACATGTATGTAAATATAAGACCATGAGGTAACTAAGACAGACTTACGAATAGAAAAACTGCAGTCTTTCTGGAAGACAACTTAGCAATTTATATAAAGTTTCGAAATTAAGTATACTATCTGCTCCAATAATTCTTTCATTAGTTTATCCAAAATAAATACGAAGGGATGGCAAGAATTTAGCTACAGTCAGTACTACAGTAAGAATGTGCAATTATGTTTTTAAACAGAACAACTGCTAACAAGAGGGAGGAGGATAAAATATGTATATTCACAGTCTTCTATGAGGACATTAATAATTTTTTAGATTATATCATGAAATAAACTATTTTCTTGGTTTACAAAGTGACTTAAAATTAGAAAGCAAAGGCATCAGTACTGTATGCACATATGAGAGCACACACAAACTCCACAAAGACACAAAAGAATACTCATTAAAATAACATCATGAGAACCTGGGTAATTCAGGGGAAGGACTGGATTTTTGAATTTTTCCATAGCAAAGGGGTATAACATTCAAAGGCTTCCATATATGCCAATTTTTGAAAATATGACACTGAGTCTTTGGACCTAACTAATCTCTACCCAATCTCCATCATTCGACATCCACATACCCCAGCTTCCAGCCAAAACCTTGTGCTGAAGATGAGTTCTCTAATCATACTGTACTATTAAGCCCCACAGGGAGATGACATTCTCATCATAGAGGCCCCAATCCTGTTTCCTGCAAGGACCACTTCAATGCTGCTACACTCTTTTGTGAAGTCATCACTGCAGTCAAAAATACCTTCCTACTCTTGCCCCTTGAGAGTCCCCAGGTATCAATGACTTTGATTTTAACACTGTAATTACTTGCATCTACGAGATATCTTCTCTGCTTAATCATAAGCTCCTTTAAAGGAATGGAATATGTTTCACCACTGTATTCCGTTCAGCTTCTGGCATTAATTAACATTAAAAAGAAACAAATACTTCTCTAAAAGCAATAGGGAGAAAGATCTACAATCTACAGCATAAAATATAGTAAATACTGTACAGACATTTCCAACACATCTTCTGTACTCTTAATTGTGTATGCATTCTAAAGGCTAAATTAGTATACCTTTGCTTCTGTTTTATCATGTCCACTCAAAGCAAGACAGTTAGCATCTTCACTTGTTTCATCCTGTTTTTAAAAAAAAAAGCTTTATTCTCTAAAATGAAAAATTTAGATTATTTGCCAATCAATGCTTTACTTTATAAAAAAATTTCAAAACTATAAAATAATCAAGCCTGAAAGACCAAGTTATAGCCTTAAAAGAGATGATAGCTATCCTTCTAAAAAGGTTTTTTGAAGATCACCATAACTTTAAAATGATAATGCCAAAACCAGTAAATTCATGAAATAATTTTCATAAGGAAGAATTCCCTAGTATAACAAATTTAGAAACCAGGCATACTGTCATCCCCGCTGGAGGTAACCAACACATTAGCACATATAAAGCTTAAGGAATTAAAGAATACTTTTTTAGCTTTTCCAAAAGTAACTGACCACAGCAGGACACACAGAGCCCCTTTCCGAATAAGACCTATTATTAATACCAGAGAGAACACAAGGTTTGAGATAGAGCCTCCTTCAATCTTAGAAGCTATACTGAGTCTACTTTCCCAGGGTTAATTAATAAACAGCTAACATTTAACTTCAACAATAGCTTTTAAAAAGTCAGAAACCACAAGCTTACTTATACACTAGAAAAAATTTAATTCCACAAAAACTAATTCCAATGAAGACCTTACTGAATAACAAGTTTAAAAAATACTGACTTAAGTCACAAATGCACAAATATGAATGGGGACACTAGGGAGTTATTATCAAAACTAGAGTAATAAACTCCTTGTGGCTGGTTTTAGGAAGTCTTTATTTTTGGATACACACTAAAATATTTATGGTTAAAATTATATGCCTGAGCCTGCATCAAAACAATGCAGAAGAATGAGGTGTAAACAAAATGGAGCTAGCCACGAGGCGCCTGCTGAAGCTGTGATACAAGTGAGAGTGCACTATACTTAGAAATGAATTTCCCAAGAGTTTCTGAAACAGATAACTATATAATCCCTAAGATTTGAGAAATCTTTTTTCTTTTACTCTACAATTTCTAAATATTTGAAAAACAGACATGATACACATTAATCAGAGCTAAACCACCTCACCACATCCCCTTACTTATATACATGTCAGCTGATTCAGCAAGACTGTATTTCCTTCTGATTCCCTAAAATTTCTAGTATCAATACCCATGAACAGAGAACAAAAGACTCAGTTTAGGAGGGCTGCAATATCAGGGTATTTACACTACAACAAACTTCTCCAGCTTAGCACCATGAACCTAGGCTTCAGTTTTAATCCTGCTTCTAATTTAAATTAATTACTTTTCTATCTGGAAACGACACTGAACCTCAAGTTTCTCTGCTGGGAAATGCAGTCACTCTATGCATGAAATCAACCAAGATCCCTTCCTACTTAAGTTCGAGCCCAGCTGGGGCAAGACACAGCAACTCAGCAAGAGCCTGTCTCAAAATAACCAAGCAATGAGCTGGGGAGAGCTGTACCTCACTTACCCCCTGCCAAGGGTGCCAGGAAAAAGTCTAATTTTAATGTAGGGATTTTGTTTAGCTCCACATTTGAGCAAAGAGACTCTTAAATCAAATAGACTCTTAAAATAAATCAATGAGATGATCAGGGGAATTTGAATAGACATGAGATATATTAATGGGTTTTTTTGGGGGGTGCTGGGGATCGAACTCGGAGCCTTCTACCACTGAGCTAAAGCCCCAACCCTATGAACCATTAATTTTTTAAAATGGGATAATTTTGTTTGTATATGATTTTATATACATAATTTTAATATTTTAATGAAATATATGATGTCTGGTTATTGCTTCTAGATAGTTCAAGAATGAAAGACAAATGGAAAAGACTAACAGAATTAAGGGTATAGGCAGGCTGAGAGCTCATTATAACCGCTGCTACATGGTAGATACACAAAGGATTCTCTTTACTTTCAAATAGATTTTTAATACTGTATGAAATTTTTATATTCCTATTGCCTTTCTAAACTATGTAAGAAATATGAACATCATCCTACCAATATAACTACAAACAAAATTACAAACCCAGGCTGCTATATAGCTGGTACATATTTATTTACTAAGAGCTCTCAATGTACCTTTCATAAATTGAATGCTCAAAGGTTAAAAATATGTTTATACATCCTTAACCAGGGTTAAAAACAAAACACAACCGAATGCTTGAAATGTTCTGAAAACTCACAATACTACCAAGAGGCAGAATGTGCAATTTACACCAAAAGTAGCAGATGTTTAGGAGGCTGCATAATGTAATCATAAGGCTAAATTTATAAGAGGATTCCCAGGTCTAACTCCTACAATGACTCTGATTCAATACTTCTAGAGGCGCTAAAATCTCTATGAAAAGAAGAAAAGAAAGAAAGAGAGAGCGAGAGAGATAGAGGGAGAGAGAGAGAGAGAAAGAAAGGAAAGACAAAAGACAAAACAAAAATCCCAAAAACGGAATTCAACCAAGAATGAAAAACACTAACTTAACAGATCATTACACAGACAAGTTTTCAGGGCCCATTTTGGAGTAAGATGGGATACACTCTATCTATTTTCATTCTTATTTAGTATTGTAAGAGTAACAAAATTCAGAAAAATTATTTTCAGTTGGCTATTTCCAAAAACAATGTAAAACAGAAGCATTTAATTGGAGACAAATTATTATTCACTATTACTAATCAACACAATGGATACCATAAGAAACCCAGATTATTTATTCCATTCTAAAAAGTTCCTAAATAACAAACTTTTAACCAAAAACGATAATGGAATCTGTGATTGTGCACTGATATCTTTGGGCAAAGGTGAAGGACTCACTAATATGGAAACATGACAATAACTACAGAGATGAAATCTCATCTCAAGATCTCAAAACTACTTGTATTTAACACTTTCATCAAGGGGCTGAAGGCACTCACCTAGCACAGCCAAGACTCTAGGTTTGATCTTCAGCACTGGGAAAAAAAAAAAAAAAAAAAAAAAGCCCCCCAAAACAAAAAAAACTCATACCAAATCAACACACCATTTTTGAATCTTTGACAAGGTGAAACCATTACTATAAAAAGTTAAAGTACTACTAGAACACTTCCTGAAGGGTTAAAGGATGGAATAATTCAAGGTCCCGAAACTGATCTGACTAGAGATTTGCAGTGGCAGAGCAGTGCTCAGCATGCACAGGGCCTTCAGTTAAATGCCCAGAAGCCTCTAGTTCAGCAGCTCACTAATAGAAAGTATAGTATAAAAACTTCATTTGTATCATGGAAGCAAAAAACACTGTTCTCAAAGGGACCACCAAAGACTCAATAAAATTACAATATAGTTATTAAAAAGTTAAAGATGGATGTATATGGTGGCACAAGCCTGTAATTCCAGCACTCTGGAAGACTGAGGAGGATCTCAAATTCAAGTGTGACCCGGGCAACTCTACAAGACCCTGTCTCCATATAAAATGGGTTGGTGTTATAGCTCAGTGTGTGAAGTCTTGGGTTAAATCTCCAGCATTACACACATTTGGAAAACAAGAAAAAGGAGGGGGCGGGGATGTAATTTAGTGACTACACTTGCCTACCATGCACAAAGTCCTACATTCAATTCCAAGCAACACGCACATACACAGAGTCTATCCCAGACATCAGGATTTACAAGGAGGTAGTTACTATGAGTGGGAAAAGAAAAACTATGGCACCAAAGCCCTACGCACACAATAAAATTCTTCTAAAAGCTTTGCTCCTCACTGTAGGTTCACAAAAAGGTTTTCTTTTGCTGGAATTAAGAATACACAAGATGGTGCTGCCATGGCTAAGTAGTGCACTTTTTCAATCTGTACTTGAGTAGGCCTGTGTATACATACACATATACATACCTCTTCTGTTTTGGGTTTCTTGGGACTCTCTTCTTTATGAGGTGAGGATGTCCTCTTGACTCCTGCTATAGGATTAGGTACTTTTGTTGCTGCATTTCCTGAAGGTCTAGGTGGTGGGTTTACCAAACGGGTTGAGGAAACAACTCTGGAGACTGTAGGCTTTGGTGGTGGTGAAATGGCTGGCTGTGTGGCAGTTTGAGGAATGCTTTCACTCGATGTACCTAAATGGTATGAACATGAAGAAAGCAAATAAAATAATCACATCAACATCAAATTATAAGCTTTTATTTCTCTCATTTCATAAAAACCTTTCCATACAAATAACAGTGATAAAAACTGGACTCCCAACTACTTAATCACAAAACCATTTTTTCAAAATGAAGGTTGAAACTAATTATAATGCAAGAATTCTCAGAAATGCCACACCAATCTCTTACCCCCTGAGCTGTCACTGGAATTTGCTTGTGGCACGGAGACTTCAGGAGCCTGGATGTTGGTCACAGATGCTGCCGTCACAGCTGGAGCAGGACTGTTTCTGCTAATGAAAGAAACCCGCCAAAAGAATTAAAGTTTGAAAGGAAATACAAAATTAGGCACAAAACAAAATTCAGTAACAATATTTAGTGTGTGAAGGTCTAAAATAAATGACTGACTTTCCTTCCCACACAGATGCTTCTGTAACTGACTTTAGTATGACCAACAATCAAAGGCAAACATTCTCTAAAGCAGCACTGACCAGTAAAACTGTGATGAAAGAAATGCTATTATCTGTGCTATTCATATGGTGCTACTATAAAGATATGGCTATTTTATGTTTGAAATGTGGCTTGTGAAAAACTGAGTATTTTATTTAGTACTAAACTTTAAATGGTGAGTATCACATTGGACAGATCTAAATAAAAGATCCTGTTTTTAACTGATTCAGAGTATAACAAAATCCTATCAAAAAGAGCAAAAAGTCAAGCACGGTGGCACACTCTTATAATCCCAGCTACACCGGACATCAAGGCAGGTGGATACCCAGTTTGAGGCCAGCCTGGACAACTCAGTAAAGCTCTGTCTAAAAATAAGAAAACAAAAAGGGTTCTCAGTGCAAGGGCCTGAATTGTATCTCCACAGTGAGTGTGTATGTGTGTGTGTTGGTGGTGGTTAATGCTTTGTGAGTAGGAAATTGTTTTAAAATTACAAAATTTAAAGGACACGTTCAGGTCTTCAGTCTTCAGATTACTCAAGATTAGCTCAGAAACACACCTCAAATATAAAGTCCAAAGGGAAAACAACAAAAAGACAAAAAAAAAAAAAAAAAAAAACCCCCGCTGCACTCACTCACTACACCTAGGCACTGTCTATGTCAACTTTCCTGGAGAAAACACCCTAGTCTGCACCTCTGCCGTGGGCTACCCACTGGCAGTCCAATTTCTAAGTGTTTTTAAAAAACTGACATATACAGTGTATATATTTTTAAGACGTCTCAAATTTAATCGTCAGCTTATTAACAAAGTAACCAGCATAACTGTTGCAGCTGAAAATACTGAAATCGATTACAAAAACCTCCTTTGAAAATATGGGTATGGTACAATAAAATAGAAGATCTTCTAGAAAGATGTACTATAGGGGCTGGGGATTTAGCTCACTGGTTAGAGTGCCTGCCTTGCAAGCCATAAGGCCCTGAGTTCCATCCCCAGCACCAAAAAAAAAAAAAAAAAAAAAAAAGAAAAGATGTACTATAATAAAGATACAAACAACACTTCATTATGTTTTAATTTTTATTGCCATAGACATATATTCCTTTCAAATATTTTTGTTTTTTTGAGATAGGGTCTATGTAGTTCAAGCTGACTTTGAACTCTGTAGCCCAGACTGGACTCAAACTTCCGGCAATCCTTCTGCCTCAGCCTCCCAAGTGCTAGGATTATTAGGCATTACTGAGCCACCATGCCTGGCTCAAATAATATTTTTAACAGTTTTAAATATTTCTAAGATATACTTAATTCTTCTAGAAAAGGTTTAACTAAAACCACTCCACACAGATCTTTACTTTCTTCGTAAGATTGCTAATGGTTTCAGCAGAAAGTTTTCCTCTGTGTAAGTAGCTATAGGACAGAAAGGTAGGTCTGTACTTTTTTTTACCTATTCTCAGCACACCATACAGCTATAAATACATAAACAGAAGTGAAGGGGAAAAGCACTAATATTCATCCAAAAATCAAGCCACATTGATCTCAAAAATGAAGCACAAGTATACACATAAGGACAAAACTAAAAATCACTGTCCCCAAACTAAAAGTTATTTTATTTTTCAAATATTAGAAGGCAGAATAAAAATAACGCTCTAAGGGGTTGGGGATTTACCTCGGTGGTATACTGCTTGCCTAGCAAGTGCAAGGCCCTGAGTTTGATCCCCAGCACCCCCCAAAAAAAAACAACAAAAGAAAAAGAACCAAGAAAACCCAAAAAACAAAACCACTCTAACTGAATGACTTTAATGGTCACAAAAGAATATATTTTAGTAAGTTTTATCAAGAGCCACTGAGCACGTCTGCTCATCTCCTTACCCCTGAGAGCTGCCAGAGCTGTTCACTGGACTGGTCTTCGTAGCACTGGTGGGTGAAGGCACAGACATGCTGTTGTCACTGTCCATAGACAAGTCAAGGCTGCTGTCATTCAGAGCTGTTAACTTCACTCCTTCTGTTGAGTGCTGCAATCAATAAAATATTTCATTAAATATAATTTCATTTCACATAGGCCTTTGAAATATGAAAACTCTTATTTGACAATATTCCCTACAAAAAACGAGAAGTTAAGTTTATTAAAATTTTAAGTGCCATGCTAATTGCAAAGGGCAAAGATTTGGGAGTCATGTACTTCTCAACTAGGAGTTATGATAAGAGTAAATGAGAAAAGAATGCTATATAAAGTATATATACTGACTGGAAGACACAACACAAACTAAAAACCACTCTGAATATGAACATATATGAATCTTGACCTAGAGGAATATAAAATATATACACACAGGGAAAAATTTTTTAATACTCATGACACTAGCAACAACCACCTCTGCCTAGGATTAGAAGTGGTTTTTTGGTTATTTATCATTTCAGAGAGGGAGAGAGAGGAGGACCGACACAGTGTCTTACTTTATTGTTAAGGCTGGCTTTGAGCTCATAGGCTCCTGAGCTCTTCCTGCCCCAGCCTCCCAAGTAGCTGGGATTAGAGGTGCCCACCACCATATCTGGCATTACCTAATAGATTTTTAATTATTTCATGATGAACATAAACCCTATACAATTCCATAAAGAATATCAAGTATAATTTATTGCCATTCATTATTTATCAATAAATGAACTCTCAAAAGCAAGAGATTTCTAGTACTCTCAGTGCAATTTAAATTTTAACATGGTCCATTTACTATTGGTCCATTAATTATACTGCGAAAAAAATAGCAGAAGAAAAACTAAACTTACTATGCTATATAGAACTTAATGCTAGTTCTGCTTCTTAAAAGAAAGAAAAAAAAAAAAATCACAGTGCCCCAAAATAGAAAATGCAAGAAAACCAAAAATCTATGGATGGTCTCACAGGACTAAAACTGAAATCCGAAGTGAAAAAGTTTTTAATTTTGCTATCATGGTCTACTACAACATTACACCAATTCCTCTGCTTCATTCTTTGCCCGGAATACACTTGGCCTCAGTGTTCACTTCGTTGCAGAAAGGTTTTGGGTTGTGTGTGTGCGCTTGTTCTCTGGGCTTTCTGCCTCCTTCAGTGGCAGTCAAACTCACAGCTGAGTGCATGCTCTGTCACAGAGCAACATCTTGGCCCCAAACAGAAACATCTAAATGGAAATTACATACACTGTTGGCAAAGACTCATCCCAAATAAGTGTATGTATGTGAACACTCTGCTCTTCGGTTCCCCAAACAACAAGATATTCTAATCTTTGATTTAGTACTAAGGAAGGCCCACCCTTATGGAAATAAATCAAAATGGATCAGATGGGGAAGATGAGATTTGATAGAAGGGAGGACAGTGCATAATACCATTTGCTTACAGTCTTTTGTAAAATAAAGTGTCTAATAGTCTAAATAAGTGTATTTCTACTCAAACACATTTATAAACTTTACTCTTCACCAGGCAGTAAGGATTTGCTTACTAAATAAATTATGTTCAATTACACACAGATACTGGCCTGAAAAGGTGACCAAATACCTGTGACAATAGGTTAGGGATCTGTAAATGTGAATACTGCTTGGTTTGAAGATAAATCAACATTGTACTTTGCTCAGTTCTGCGTCTATTATCAAGTTTACTAGGAAGAGGCCTCCAAAGCCCAATAATCATAAACATTGTAAAAGTAAAAAGGACAAAGAGCATACTACAGAGAAACAAATGCTTGTACTTTTTCTGAAGAGGCTGAGGTGGGAATATTGCAACGAGTTCAACACCAGCCTGAACTACACAGTCAAGGCCGTCTCAAAACACCAAAACAGAACAAAACAAAACAAAGCTGTCAAGGATTCAAACTCCTAGGCACTTGTTCCCCATAAAAAGAAGAAAGTGCTGTTTTAATAATGGAAGCTAGGAAATAATCTAGATTATTTTAAATACAGTAATAGATTTAATCAAACTCTAACCATACAAAGAAACATTAAGCAGCCACTAAAAAAGTCATTTGGATAGATGGTCACAACATAGTAAGCACGAGGCAGAGCCTAAAATGTTAATTTTCATCAAAAGCCTTTTAAAAATATTACAAAAAAAACCAAAAAAAATACTTATTACATGTAATAATGCATTGAGCAGTCACTGTAGAAATAAACTAAATGTTAAGAGCAACTGTAACAGTTACTTCATTTGATAAATAATTTTAACAGGAAATTTCTGATCATCAAAAATTCCCTTTATATTCAAGATGGTCAGAATAAAACATATCAAAATTTCACATAAGCCAGTCATGGTGGTGCATATACACTGGGAGGCTGAGGTAAGAATACCACAAAGTCAAGGCCAGCCTGCACAGGCAACTTAGAAAGATCTTCCTTTAAAAAAAAAAAAGTAATAGCAAGGACTGAGAATGTAGCTCAGTGTGAAGGCCCTGGGTTCAACCTCAGTACCAAAAAATTCACTTATAGTTGTTCCAAGTAATAATACTGCCAATCGATAATAAGAATTTAAAAGTTAGTATGAATCTAGAATAGTGGAAGATCTAGTTATCTCTGTTTTAAGTACTTTCTAATAAAACAGAAATAGTTAACTGCTAAAGAACATAATCTATTTACATTCACTTCTGAAAACAAAAGTTTATATACATTTACATGCAGAAAATTTACATTTAATTGCAAATGTCTTAACCCATTAATAATACGCATCAGAGCTGAACATGTAGCTCCACTGATAAGAGTGCCTGCTTAGTATGCAAGTGGCCCTGGGTTCTATCCCCAGCATGGCAAAACTTTTTTTAATGAAATAAAAATAATGTAACAAAGGACAATTAGAAGGCAAACTTTAACTTGACACTAAAATTCCTGAATGGTAAATTTTGTTCTATAGATATATATCATACATTATATGCTCATTTTAGGTCGCTTCCTAAATTAGTTAATTTATAAACAATTAAGTTAAGCAGAAATTTTTTTCCCAAGTGCTGAGGAGAGAATAATAATCTTCAAAAGTCACACCACAGGCTGAGGGTATAGTTCAGTGATTATACTACCTATCTGGTATATGCAAGGCCCTGAGGTCCAATCTTCAGCATCTCCCAAAAAAGAAAGACCAAAAAAGTAACATATTTAAACCCTTAAAATTTTCACTTTAGCCCCGCCCTCCCAACTCATGTGGCTATTCCTAAACTCTGAAAAATGATGGTGGTAAGAGTACAGGAAGAGGGCTGGGGATTTAGCTCAGTGGTTAGAGCTCTTGCCTAGCAAGTGCAAGGCCCTGACTTCAATCCAGGGAACACACACACAAAAAGAGTACAGGAAGCCACCAAAATCATTTCCTACGTGCCAGACACTAGGCTACGCCACTCTACATGGACTGATTTCATTTAATCATCATGAAATACCTAATGAGGTTGGTAAAAATATTACCTCAATTTTAGCTGTAAGAAAAATCAAGAACAGATGTTTGTTATATAAACAAGTATCACAGATAGGAAATAGCAGAGCCTGAATCTGAACCAGGAAGTCTAACTCTACAGTCCTTGTGCTTAACTTCCATGACTGTACCACAATACATTCTACATTATGAGAAAATAAAATTTAAGCCTTTTCCAACTATTATCCTGAATAAAGTAGTCCTCATTCTCTGATGCATACTTCTATTTCCTCTTCTCTCTTAAATATACTGCTTTACAAGTTTTTAAACTTGTAAACTTTACACACAAGTAACAAATGGCACACATACAACTGCATCGTTTTAACAGGTGCAGGGCTGGGGATTTAGTTCAGTGGTAGAGTGCTTGGCTAGCAAGTCCAAGACCCTGAGTCTGATCCCCAGCACCCCTCCTCAAAAAAAGATGCTTCTGTCATTCATTTATTTTCACTGGTAGGTACTATAAGGTATTTATTCCATTATAGGAATAAGCCATCAAGCTTCTCTTTCTTTTGGTTTTGTTTCTTTCTTTCTTGAGACAGGATCTCACTACTTGGGTCAGCCAGTCTGAGACCCATGGATTCAAGTGATCCTTCTGCCTCAGCCTCCCAAGTGCCTTTGCCTCAGCCTCCCAAGATGGGACTACAGCAATGTGCCTCTGAACCACCCAACCTAACTGTTTCTAAAATCAGTTAAAGAACAAATAATGTTTTATTGGGCATTAAAATTCTCACTATGCCCACTATTCAGTACAAACAAGGAAGGAAAAACTGGCTCAAAGTTATTTAAAAGTAAATCTAAAACAAAATACTGCAAAATTTTTACCTCTAGTGACCTGTCAGTCCTTTATTCTCAATAATACTTATTTTTAAATAATTTAACTTTTAAGTTTTAAACGATATATTTTCCTCCATTTACCAAAGATGGTGATTTCATTTTTACACATATTACTTACTTAACCAGATATAATTTGACTGATTTGTTTGCTTTTTAAAGGAGAGGTAGCTGGGCGAGGTAGCACACACCTGCAATCCTACAACTCAGGAGGCAGAGGCAGGAGAACTGCTGAGAGTTCAAGCCAGCTTAGGTTACATAGTGAGTCGAAGGCCAGTTTGAACTATGGAGTAAGACCTTGTCTCAAAAGAACCAACCAGTCAGTCAGTCACCCAATGACAGAAATTCAGACATTCATGTGAGATTTTAAATGGTTAAGATTAAAAGACTTGAAAAGAGGAATAAGGAATGTAATCATTACATACTAATAAAAATTTAAAAATAATAAAGAATCTGGGTGTATACAAAAAAAAAGATATTAAGTATTACTACTAATTTCTCTGACATCTAAGCCAAGTATATCCAAGTAAACTGATTAGTGATCAGGCATGGTGGTGCAAGCATGTAGCCCCAGCACTCAGGAGGCTAAGGAAGGAGGCAGGAGGATTGCCATGAGTTTGAGGGCAGCCTGGGCTACTGAGGTCAAGGCCAGTCTGTGCTACACAGAGGGACCCTGTCTCAAAAAAAAAAAAAAAGAAATTTAAATAATAAGAAAATTCATTAGAGCAAGTTTTTACATAATACTGCTCTCATAAAACAGGGTTTTTAATGCTACAATCTATTTCAGGTGATCCATTAACCTGAATTCTGAAATACTAATGGAATAGATGCACAAAACATGTTAGTAATGCTGTTGTAAGTACTCTCTAAATTTACCTTTTTCTTTTTCTGAAGCACATGATTAGGTAGTAGTTGATGGAGTTGCTTTCTTTTTACATGCATTGCAGCAATTTTCATATCCACCTCAAACATCTTGCTGTTTATTGCTTGCCTATAAACTATACAATCAGACATTGTTACAAGAAATAGAAACATTTTAATAAAGGCAAGTTTAAATTCACTTAGGAAATAGGGAGTATTCCAAGTAGGAATCTTTGTTCTCATCAATACTATATACTTACAGAATTACCAGCTCAAGACATGTTCCTAATCTGGTAACATTCATTGTCTGAACAAACTTTAATATAACACAAGATGCACATAATAATGAATAAAAGCACAATGTACACTACATCTTCCAGAGTAGTAACTCTTTATACAGCTCTTAAGGTAGTAACTTTAAAGAGTAACACTTTAAGAAACATCAGAATTACAGGAAAAGGATTTAAAAATCCACATCCTTTCATGCTACCAGTATAATTTAAAATTTTACTCCCAGTATGTTAACACATGGAACAAGTCAAATTAAATAAATTCTAAGGATATCTTTATAAAAATCCGCAAGATAAAATTGAAAGTAATGACATACTTTCCATTAGAAAAATAACAGATCAAAACTTCAAATAAATTTATGCTACAAATAAATGCTTATTCTTAATTTATGCTACAAATAAATCCAACTATTTAGATCCCAAGGCCCCAAAACGCAAAAAATTATTCATACAATAAACACTGGTCAAGCACCCAAACTAACACTGTATTCATAAAGTTGCAGAAAAAGAAGAGGTAACAGTGAATAAAGCAGACCAAGAGTTTCACAGAGTCTAAATTTTAGTGAACAGAAAGAACAAAAATTAAAAGAACTATATTACATGTCAGATGGTGCTAAGCACTATGGAGAAAAACTGAATAGGGACTAGGACAGAAAGCTCAGCCTAGATGCCAAATTAACATCTGACTGAAGATTTAAATGAATATGAGAAAGTGAGCTGAAAGTACCTACAGGAATAGCATTTCAGGGAAAGCAAACATCAAGAACCAGATGGCCTGAGCAGGAAAACATGCCTGGAACAACTGAGGGACAAAAAAAGAAAGAAAAAGAAAGAAAAAGGCCAGAGAGTAAGAGAAGTAGAAATCCATAATCCCTCATCTGCAACTAGTAAAACCCCAGAACGCCCAACACAGAAGTTTTTCCTTAAGATTGGTATCAAAACTCATCTACAAACAAACCCTGCTGTTGGCCTTTACCCTCTTGCTCCTATGAATTCAGCCTGTTCCTTACAAAAATTCTGTGATTACCAAGTGCTGCTCCAGGGCCTGCTGGGTATCTTACTTGTGCCTTTACTACCCTTCTGGCCCCACACATCTGGGAATCATGAACTTTTAATAATGAGACCAGAGAAGAAAATAATGAGGCGAGGCCAGGCCAGGGAGACGCTGAGGTGTGGACTTCTACACTGAGTGAGATGGGTAGCCATTGTAGGTTTTAAGCAGACAACACATGATTTGACTCAAAAGTACCATGTGGAAGTTAGGTACAAATATAAGGTAGACAAGGGCAGGACAAAAAAGCTGTCTCAAGGAAAATAATCCAACAGAACAGCAAAAGTGGTTTCCTCTAGCATTAGAAATAACATTAATAAGAACCTCAATGTATTCTGAAAGAAGAGGCAAAACTATTTCGTAATGAATTAATAACAAATAGTGAAAAAATAGTCAAATGACTCCAAGGTTTCTAACACAAACACCTGAAACTACTTGAAGAGTAGCTGGAACAACTGGGGATGAAAATTTGTATTATGAACATGTTAAATTTATTTTATTAAAATCACATCAAGAATTCCATTAAAAAATTAAAAAAAAATTCCATTAAAATGTCTCAAGATACAAACGGAATACTTCTTTCCTCAAATACCTAGAAGATCCTTGAAAACCTATGATTCAGTAGGACAATCTTTAATAAAGAGCTCAACCTGGATGCTATGTACAGAACTTATTTTCTAATTCAAACATCGTCCACAGACTGTTTGTTCATAAACAGACTGACATGAGAAGTTTTACTTCAGGACAGCACTTTGGTGGCACTCACGAGGAGGAATACTATCAGCCTATATATAGATGGCATCTTAAAAATCTGTAAGGATGTTTTTGCTATCACAATCAACTTACATCCTTAAATGTGGACTGTTTCACCCAGAGAACTGTACCATGTTGTACCTACTTTCCTAACGATAAAAGTTTACTTGGCAATTTTTTGAACCAAGAACTAGTTTCACATAAAACCATAAAGTATTTTACTGTAATCTAAAGTTGTTAAGAGCACAAAGACTGTTTATCAAAATTAGATCAGCTGGAGAGTATAACTGAGTGGCAGAGTTTATACCTAGAGCATGCACAGGTTTATACCTAGCATGTACACTCCCCAGCACAAATTAAGAACAGAAAATCAGTGTGGAGGATTCCTCCAAAAAATTCCATTTGGTCCAGCTATCCTCCTTCAAAGTATCTTCCCAAAAGGGTTAAAGTCACCATATTACAGGAATATATACATGCATACCCATATTTACAGCAGCATAATTTATAATAGTTTTATCATGGACACAGTGTATAGGTCCATCAACAGATGAATGGATAAAGAAATTGTACTTATATACAATGGAATGCTACTTTGCCATAAAGATAAACTTGAGGCATTCACAGGCAAATGGATGCAACTTGAGAACATAACGTTAAGTGAAATAAGTCAGACACACAATCTTAAATATTGCACGTTTCTCTTGATGAGAAACTGAAATACATATACCTATACATATATGGGGGGAGAGAGAGAGGAAGAGAGAGAGACAGAGAGCAAAATAGAAGATAAATAGAAGGCAGGGAGACATCTAAATAGTTCCCCAAATTATTCCATTGTTTCAAAAACTTTTACTTTATATGCTATTTCATTTATATTACTAGCTTCTCTTAGTTCACTGAAAAGCGGTTTTGTGATTTTTTTCTGCTCCTTTCTTCTTTGTAAGCCTTTTTTGTCCATGACTTACACTGGTAACATTTTATACATTCTTTTAAAATTATGATACACAGTGGATTAACTACTGTCATTCTCTAATTATTGTTATAAACTTTTTATCTTTTCAAGGAAGAGTGCTTTTTATATTTTATTAATATCTACTCACATTACATTATGCTAAACATGAAAACTAAAAAAAAAAAAATCCCCTTTTTTTCTATATCCAACTTTCATCATATTACTAATGTCAATGCTGCTGATGGTTATCAGAATCAACAGGAATTCCTAAGAGGCGCTGCTAGTGATTCTCCATAAAGGTGCAACCACTTGATTTCTCTTATTTTCTACTGTCACTATACCTGAGCATTTACACTGAAATCCATGTAATAGTCAAACCTTATTCATAGCAGTATGTTCCAAACCCCCCAAAGGTTACCTGAAACCATTAAAGTACTGAACACTATCTAGTATGGTTCTCCCTATATTATGTACCTATGATGAAGTTAAATTTACAAAGTAGAAACAGTAAAACATTGACAGGAACTAATATTTAAAAGGATCAATTTTAACCATATATTGTAATAAGTGAATGGGGTCTCTCTCTATAAATATTCTACTGTACTATGCTCACCGTTCCTGTGATGTGTGATGATGTAAGATGACATAATGCCTAAGTGATGAGATGAGGATGACTCCAGAATTTCGGTGTAACATCAGACTACTATGTACGGGCTACTTGAATTCAAGAACAGAAACTGGAAATTGTCTGATAACCCAGATAGCTACAATAGAACTGTAGTGTCTACAATGTAGAAAGGTACAACTAACTTCTCACCATACTACTCAGTACAGCATGCAATTTTAAATTTGTGATTTATTTCTGTGATATTGATAGACAGTAACAAGACAGTGGTTGACACTGAATACATGAGACTGTGGCAAAGTGGAGCTGCAGATAAGGGGAGACCACTGCATTCTTTTCCTTTTATTTCTCCTTCACATATTTCTCCTTTACATCATCATAATACTGAATTTTCTTTCTTTCTTCCCTTCTTTCTTTTTCAGTACTGCAGATCAAAACCCAGGGCCTCGTACATATCAGGCAAGCACTTTATCACTAAGTTACAACCCAAGCCCTTTTGTTAAAATTTTATTTCTGAAACTGTGTTGCAAAGGCTGCCGTTAAACTTGCAATCCTCCTGCCTCAGCCTCTCAAACAGCTAGGGTCACAGGCATGCCACACCCAACTCAAATTATTTCCTATTTTTTTTCCTTTTTTATTAAGTAGGTAAAAAGTTTAATATTAAATATGAATGTCTGTAAGTGAAAACTCAGTGGACAGCAGAAAATACCATTTACTAAAATTTTTTATATTGGAGGAGGAACAGAATTTATTTAGTCCTTCACAAAGATGTAGTTGTCCCTATGCATGTTCACTAGTTCCTTGAGAAGTGACGTATCTGTGGAATGGCCTTCTAGTCTGTCAACTATACCCACCCTTCAGGCTCTAGTCAAAACATACACCTTTATCTCTGAACACATGTCAATCTGAAATGTAGACATTTCTAAGGTCCAAGACAATAGTGGCAGTCAGTAACAGACTGTCTTACAGACAACACTTGGAACATTCAAACTGTCCCAAATTTCACATGGAATTATGGACAAATTTAAAATAGTTCCATTTAACTTTTTAAGGACTATCACAATAAAGAAAAGTCATTTATGTACCCGGTATTTAGTGAAACTAGCAACCAATCCAAAACCATCAAGATTATTTTATGACCGCTGTCCAACATTCTCAAGTAATGTCAAGTTATTGTAAATATAACTAGTTATTGTGTACACAAGACCAATTTAAAATGCAAGCACCTAAATATTTTGATTATACAAGTACAGACATACCTGTATCTGTGAAAGATTGAATATCATAGGTGAGATCAACACTGAGATTTTCAGAATTTTCTGTTTTTTTAAACACTAACCCAATCACCCACATTGTACGAAATTCTTCCCTGCAAAGAAGAGCATTATATCAGGATTCACAAAAATATAGCTACCTATGGGTTGACAACCTGGGCTACGTGGGAAAATCTGTAATACAAATATATGGACAAGTTAAGCTCTAAGCCCAGATTCAATCAAAACCCAAAGTCTTACCAGACACCTCTTCTCTACATTTCTGTTACTACACAAGCAATCAGACTTCTGGAACAAGGATATTCTTATTATCTGCATAATATTTTTAATGATTCTAAAGTACCAAAGGCACTAGAATCGAAGAAAAATTATGTTCAAACTAATGAGGGGGAAAGAGGAATATTTTTTAGCAAAATCTAAAAGTGAATTTCTAGATACAAAAATTTAACTAGAACTTATTTATTAAACTTTTAAAAGTCAATTTGGAAGGCCAACTAAATTTGACTGAAGTATATAGTGACAGAACCAGCTGGTGACTCAACTGCTTTTCAACACTTCGCAGTGGACCTACTGAATGAGACATCAGATATTTTAAGAAGACGGCAGTAATCAAAAAGCTGTAAAAAGTTCAAACATTCAGAATATTCTACAATAACGAACAATCTTTTCACTTACATTTTCAATCTTTCTTTGATGCTCATGTTTTACAACTTTATTACTAATACTCTACTACTTCTCCAAATGCAAGAAAAGTAAAGGTAAGGTCTCAAATTAAGTGTTAACAGCAACAATAAAACGAGCAACTGACCTATGTAAGTCTCTCAGAGGAAAAAATAAACCTTAGGTTGGGGTTTTAGCTGAAGTGGTAAAGCACTTGCCTAGCAAGCGCAAGGCCCTGAGTTCCATCCCCAGCACCAAAAAAAGAAAAAGAAAAACAGAAAGTAAGCCTATTTTTAGTTCCATCTCTACAGAATATTCAATAACCCATCACAAATCAGATTTTTGCAGGACCAAGTCAAAATATATTCCGATAAAAGCAAAGTGATGTTTGGTATAGTAGGCAAACTGTATCGAATAGGAGAAAAAAGGAATGCTAAAAATTACGAAAAACAATACTAGAACAGACCTGAGAATGTCAACTCTAGTTAATAGCACGTCATCATCAAAAAACTATTAGAGAAAAAAATTAATTTCAACCCTAATTTTTCAGAAAGCCTCAAATTTTTTGATCAGGAAAATGATCAAAATTTGCTTTGAGTTATATATAATCAACAGAACAGTGATACTAGTTATAAAAATTGCCTGTACCCATCTATGAATGAAGCTGAAAGAAGGGTGGGGAAATTAGATTCATCAGAAGGCTGCTTACTTGTCAGGATTTTCTCTGGGTGCTGGAAATGACTGGGGATTCACATGAGCCAATGTAATAAATTCATTCTTCTCCAAGCTTCCAACCAGGATTCGGATTTTTGATTCCACCAAGCCCACCCTGAACAAATGTCACTTACTATTAATGAAAGTTTTGGTTGAGTTTACTTAAAAAAATCAAAAGCACAAATCAAATGTTTATGTAAAAAATATGAAGATCATATCCAACTTAAAACATATAGCAAGACAGTTCAACTGGATGAACTAACCCCCCAACTCCCAATAAACTCAAAAGCTTTGTGCTCTACTCAAAAAGGCGTAACTGAAGGGAAAAAGAGAACTAAGGCACACTTCATCCAAATTAGGAAGGTTAAAAAAAATATTCCCACAGCATTAAAGGAAAAAAAAAAAAAAAAGGAAAAAACAGCAAGCTAAAAAAAAAGAACTTTAAGAAACGGTATGTAGGTTTTTATAAAGCAAAAAATAAAGCTGTACAGAGATTCCCTTTTTCCTACTTCCATCATTAATAGTAACACTCCATTTACAAACAAATCAAACCGAAGTCCCTATTTTTAGGGCTTCCATCTCTTACTGTATTTATCTGATTCATTTTGAAGTTTATTTGTTCTGTAAAGTCTAATCTACTACTCACCATTCTAGACGTTGTTTTTCCGTTGGTGCACTTGCTAGAAGTACAATATAATGCCTTTGAAGATAAAGACAACACGCTATTTATTTTATTTATGTGCTTTATGTTGGATATCAAAACCATAACGTAATAAGCTTCATTACAACTATAGATCAACATCAGATTAGCAAGAGGGACTACAATCTCAATGAGCACATAAAATCATGTAACTAAATTCCACATGTCTCTAACCACTAGTGTGAGTTTAATCTTTCTGAAAAAATCTGACTCCAAAACTGAGAGAACAAATTATGTTGCTTGAAAAATTTTCTGAAAAAAATTTGTGATTTTATGAATCACTACTAAAAAGGCAGCTGAATTCAAGACTGAATAAATACTGACAGTGAGTTTTGCTCAATGACTCCAGTAAAGCACTCCACATACAGAAAAGCTGCTCACTGAAATATCTACTCAACAAAAATGTTTTAATGGAAACAAAATCACATCTTGGCCAACACACAAAAAAAAGAAAATCACTAAATAACATCAAACATTAATATGAAATGGTTGTGAAAATTAAATTGAATGAGAAATCAGGCCCCACAACCTTTCCAAAGTAACAGGGTAAGCTTCTACGACCAAAATACCACTCACTACTCCAAAGATCAACCAAAACACGTCTGATTTCTACGCAGAATCAGTCCCCTTCAAAACAGAGAAATAGGCAATTTTTACTTTAGAAAAACCATCATGATGAAACATCTATTTTTAAGTCATTTAAAAACTATTATACCTGAAATATGATCATTATGGTCCATTTCCCTCAGACTATTTAATAAAGTTCAAATAAATGTCACATAAACCCTTCTACATTATCTACTTAATAACTTCTGGAAGCTACATTTCACAGCAGAAGCTGTACTGCAATTAAAAAAAAAAATGACATCATTCTCTACTAGTGTAGATGCTAGTTAGCAAAGTGACAGTATGACCAAATTTGTCATTCTCTTAAAAGTCTGAAACATTTCTTATGTTTTCTCACATTTTACAAGTATGGCTTCTAACCAAATACAAAAGTATGACCAGAGCCGGAAAAAAACTACCATAGCTCCAGAAAATAATATACTCTCTGGACATTTTAGGAAAGGTTAACGAAAGTCTAACAAACAAAAGTAGTTTTTAACCACGCTCCCTTAAAACAACCCAGCTCTTGTTTAAATTATGGTTGAACATATTAAAAAATTAGCTCTAATTCTTCATAGCTTCATAACCCTAGATTAATTCTAAGACTTGTGTGTATCGTCTGTAAAATGGTAATAGTAACTGTCTTGCTGGTAAAAAAAAATTAAAAGCTCAATTAAATATCTACAAATAGACAAATATACAGAAAGAAGTGCAAATGTATAAACAAAAATGAAACATGCATGTGTACGTGTAAGTATATGTAAAAATACACAGGAACAAACCAAGTCACATAATAGCTCTAAAAGCTCATGCAATGTGTGTCAAGAAACCCATACTCAAGAGACCTAAATTGATTCAAAAATCTTTGTTGGAATTTCCAACTTCCTCAGCTATTAAAAAGAATGTAATTTAGGTCTGAATTTTCTTAAAAAGGAAAAGGAGATGGAGGAAGAGCTCTCTCATAAGTGCAGGAACTTTTAACAGTAGACAACGAAGTATGAAAACCAGCCAGGCCCACAGAATCTTACAAAGCTTCTGGGATTACCTAGCATAAGAATAAACTCCCAATTTCTAAAGCATTCTTTACCACGCTGTTAAACTGAATATTCTTAATAAGCACCAGGTTCAACAAAAGCTTAAATGATACAGGACAATGGTCTCTACTTACAAAGACAAAATAAACCAGTACACTCGAAATGTACACTTTTTGAACTAAGACAAAATATACAGCCTACTGAATATAATTTTGTTGGCAATTCAAAGTTTAAAGTTTTGAAGTCTGAAGAGTTCAATCTTGATTCTTACTGAAATGGGTGTGGGAGTTTCTTCTCCATACGATGTTTATATACAAATTCATATATTTACACATAAGTAAAAGGTTAAATAACAATTACTTAGGGTGAGGTTAAATGTTCTTTACTCAATCACATTTAAGCAAACTTCAATTGACAGTGCAGTAATTTAATTTTAGTAGAATATAAGTGCAAAAATTTTACATTGAGACATTAGAAAAACAAAACCCACCCAAAAAATAAAAAACAAAATCCCAACTTCTTTCTCTATTTTTTTTTAACTTTAAGAACAGAATTGGTATTCAATCCCCAAGGGCTCTACCAGAAGAGAAAATAAGCAGAAGCACTTCTAAACTGTTTTCATACCAAAATATGTTATCCCCTATTTCACAACTGCCAAGCACCAACAGTCTCAAATACCTACACAACATTCTCTGAAGTCAATATAACTGCAATAACCCTTTCCCCAAATTTACACATTATCCTACAGTTTCCAATAAAAATTATCAAAATGTATCCTACATAAATAGCTTCTTATAAGAATACTTATGTTTACTTGTTATATTACCTACTATTTGTTTTCAAAAAAAGCATTCTCTAAGTGGATTTGCTGGCCATTTCATCTCAGTATTTCACCTTCGTAGACCATGACTCATATGGAAACAAAGAAATGCTTCAAAATCCTTGCAATTTTATCTTTACATAATTCAGAACTAAGAAGTACAATTAAACACTTTAAATCTTTTTAAAAATGTTTAATGTTAAATTATTTTATATATGCTTCATTAAAATTATAAATTAATCTTACACTTAATACAACATTTTGGCTTCACTAATATTTTTCCTTGTTTCCTAATGAAATGTAAGGTCTGAAATCACTGTTCATAATTCCGAGTGTTAACGATTTACCTTATTGCTAGTTATTTAATATGCTAGTATTTAAGTCTCGAGTTAAACTATGTTAAAGAACTATGGAAAATATTTTCTTTGAACTCTAAAATTTTATACAACAGTCCTCCTCTCTTTCTTAAGGTAGGGTTGTATCTTTTTCTGGGAAATAATTAGTTGGCTGTTTAAGACAAGTTAAATTTTCTTTATGATTCCCTCTCTTCCAAGAATGGTGGGTATATTTCAAATTAAAAATTCTACATGTACCAAACAATAATATTTTCAAGATATGCTTCAAGAAATGTTTAACCGACTTTCAATCAAGGGAATAGTAAGGATTCCAATTCAGGGTATAGCCAATCACTGGGATATTAAATATGAAGAGATATTTTTTAAAAAGTCAAATTGTGAATGTCCCCAAAGGTCTAATAATTGATAGTAACCACTGTACCTTAAAGGGGGACACTTCTGGAGAAGAGTTAACAATATAAATAAATAGAACTTAGTACAAAAAAAATTAACACATTGTTATGTCTCCAAATGTTAGTTTTCCCACAACACATTTTGATTTTTCCTAAAGTAAATTTTGCTACTTCCTCAAATCTGTAAAGTCTTTAATAACCTAAAAAAAAAAAGATGTTTCATATGCAATAAGGCTATTCATATATAATCATTTTATCAAAGACTGTCTAGGTACTATCTGTCAAAGGATACAGTATAGTCTAAAAATCATTTTAAAGAAATATTTCAAATACGGACCCAAGCCAGGCATATGACAGATGCCTATAATCAGCACTGAGAGAGGCTAGGGCAAGAGGATTCCAAATTTGAGTCCCACCTGGGTAACTTAGCAAGACCTTGTCTTAAACAAAAATGCCTAGTAATATACTTCAGTGCAAAGGCCCTGAGTTCAATCCCAAGTACCTAGCAGAGGAGCAGCACCAAAGTTTGAATGTCAATTTACTCAAATGACATCAGCAAGGTTTGTCCAACTTCAGTGTTAATCCTTCTTAAAGTGAAGGAAGCCACTTACTTAAGTGCATACTTACAAAACCTTCTTACTCATACAAGAAAATTAGAAAAAAAGAATCCATTTTTGATTCTCAGAAATTGAGATGTTATTTTTCTAGAAAGCCTTTATCATTCTACTTACATGTAATTATGTCTCTTAAGCATTAGTATATATGTTTATTACTTTCAAAGGTACTTCTCTTAAATTTTAGTTAAAAAAAATGTCAAATGGAAAGCACAATTTGAGGAATAAGTAACAAAAGCATTCTATGTTATGCTATTTAAATTTTACTGACTATACAGTATTCCCAGAACACAATTACGCTGGCTCAATTATTGCTTTTTCATGCAAAAGGTAACAAAAACAAAACACAGAGACATCATGAAGGTCATCAATCTTATTTTTAATTGGGGAAATAGCATAAAGTAATCCTGCTTAGATTATTACAAAACACAGTCCAACGTAAGATCAAATGGTCAAGTTTCAAGCATTAAAAAATTTTAAATGGGACTTTGGCAAATGTTAGGCCCAGGTCAAATAAAAGTGCAAGTCCACGGGGTTTTTTTTTTGAAAAAAATAAGATTTATTATAACTTACATTTTTCATCAAACCAACACAATTAATGAGGCTTTTAACCTACGGCATTAATCCATTATATTAAAACACTAATAAAAATAACTATACTCATTTAAATCCCAGGAAAATTATTTGTAGAAGTATTTGAAGGAGCTTGACACTGCGGGGAAACAGTAGGCCAATAATGTGCTATCACTACTGAAAACACTCATCTGGCTCTAGTTAACGTCGACATTTTACTAGCTATGTCTGTGTAATAAAGACTCTTAAAGATAAACAAGTTTCCAGAGCCGATGAAAATACTTGGCTTCTTAAGAGGAAACTGTTACTACAGATGCTTACAGTTCAACCATTTGCCCAGGTAGAGTGCTGTATACAACTGACACAACCTTACAGAACTGATGCTGCTACAGAGGCAGTAGTTCATTTAGATCAGGCAGCAAAAGTGTAGGGGCTACACATTATTCTGACAAGGAAAAAACATGGAGTTTACTAAAAACGCTACATCCTTTATCAGAAGGAAAATCCAAAACTACATTAGTCTAAGGAAGAAGAGACGTCAGGTATACTGTCATTAAACCATTACTTAAGAGAGCAACACATCTGACATGCCTTAAAATACATACTTGTACTTTTGAAAGAAGTTTGGAGCTTCAAAAAGTTTGGACCACTCTGCCTTACTCAGCAAAATTTCATCTGTGATAGCAAGACCTAAATTAAAAACATATTAAAATGTTTGTATCCTTCAGTCTAACAATTTAGAATTTTAAATAATCTTAAACATACCACATGCATTTAGTATTATCCTAAAACTCTAAATGACAAATATTTTAGTTTATGGCTTGAGTACATTCTTATATTTTTTTTCAAAAAAGCTGGGAGGATCTCTTGAGAGCCAGGCTTCTTGTAAATCACCATTACTTTTAAATGTCAACCTCACAAAACAAGTTCCTCAAAATTGAAGCACTGTTATCAAAGAAAGACAAGTTTCCCACATACATACTTAGTTTTTCCTTTCTAAAAACAAGCTAGCTGCTATTACTACAGGGATAAAAGCGTGTTCCTATGAAAAACCTCTTTGGACAAAAGGAAAGATTATTAAACTTCTAAATTTAAAGCTGGTACTCAATTACGTTTTCTACTTCCTTACCTACTTACTCTCAATGAAACAATCCTATTCTGGTTACTTCCCTTAAAGATCAGTTGGTAAGAGCCACACTTAAAAAGAACCCTGGGGGTTCAAAGAAGTTCAGAAGTTTCTTTAGAATAAAGGGTGTTTATCCCCAAACCTGGTCCAAGTTCTTTCCCAGGAGTATAAGGCCTAAGAATTCCCAGCCTCATCCGTCACAGACAAACGGTTCATACTATTTACAATTTTATACAGCAACAGAATAGCACTGGGCCAGCCCTTAACAGCCCAGCTAAAGACATGATTTTAAGTGCTGGCTATCTTCCAAGACATAATCAAAAGTAAATTACCTAAAGGAAATTATTCTCAAATCGTTACTGTAATCAAAAACAAATACCAAAATCTACTTCAGTGAAGGCTTTCTTCAATGAAGTGCACAGCTGATTACTGAGCCTACAATGGCATGTAATCTTCAGGTATAAAGGAGATCATAAGGATAAACACTTACCTTGTTTAAACTCCTCAACCATGACCATCCGTGTGGAAACGGACACATTGTACGTGGAGTTCTGTTGTGGGTATGCTGGTGTAATTATAGGCATAAGATGGTACCTATCACTGGGGTTTACCTACATACAACAACAGCCAATCAGTTTCTTCAAGTACAATGCAACAGATACTTGGACTTTTTACCCCTTGTTAAACTGAACCCTGATCAAATGTTTATCATTCATAGCTGGAGTTGAGAAAGGAAAATCACGAAAGGAGAGATGACAGAATCAGAGATTTGGTATAAACTAATGGTTTGTTGTAATCATCTTGGCATGATTATTTTACCAACCTTACTAGAAAAAAATGTGCCTTTTAAGCAAAAAGGAAAAAAAAAACCCCTCAAAAACTACCTGGTAATTTATTAACATTGTCTTTCTTTATTCAACAACAGAACTTTATGATTGCTCACAAAACTATAAAGAAATAATAGAAGTTGTTCTAAGTAGTTTCTTTAAACAAGATGGAAACTAGTTTAATATGCCCCTACGTTATAAGGAATTTAAGCTAATTAACACACTATTTCGTCCACACTGACAGCACTGTAAAAGGTGGCGGTAAGTGGCACATCCCACAAAGGGAACTGTAAACTCACATCCTCCAAAATTAAATGCCTTAAAGTTTGGAAAACTTGGAAATATACAGCTTGATATAATTTAATAGAATTTAAAAGTTTTTGATACTGTAATAAGACAGCAAATTAATTTAGAAAAATGGAATTTCATAAACCTTGTTCTTCTAACCCAAATTTCTTAACTAATAAAGCTGGGCATGGTAGCATGTCTGTAATTCCAGCACTCAGGAGGCTGAGACAGGAGGATCTCTGTGAGTTCAAGGCCAGCTTGAACCACACAGTGAGATACTGTCTCAAAAAAAAAAAACCTAATAAATTTCATATTAACATTTAAAACATGCAAGCAGCAAATGTCATAACTTCCAAAAAAAAAAAAAGTTCTTCTTTAGCTCAACCATGTTTTTGTAATCTAAAGTATCTAAACCATTTTTTTTACAACTACACATGGTAATTAAAATGATACTGCTTACAAGTTATTCACTACAGGTAAACCATTAAGCAACAGCTTTCCTGCAACAACCGAATTTTAACAAAGTATTTAGATCAAACAAAAAAAATACAGGGATTTTTAGTATCCTTTTATTTTTTTAAAGCACAAATGCCCACACAAATTTGATTTACAAGGTAGTTCTATATAGACTTAAAATGTTAGTAAAATTTGTATTAAAGACTGTACAATTAAATGTGGTTCACAGGGTACATCGTTATGCTTCTCACATCAGAGGACAATTATAGATGAGGTTATCTAAAAGAAAGTGTAATACAGGTATGTCCATTCATACTTTGTAAAAGGCTGGGAAGTTTCTCTGGAGTTTATGCAGGTGACTTTTATGTGTTATTGCACAATGTGAATTTGTAGGGGAAAAAATAATACACTAACCCTTGGGTCCCATACAGGCAAATTAAGATTGCATTCTTCAGGCTGTTTCAATAGCACTGGATTTGGCCATTCCCTGTTTAAAAAGATTGTAGCACTTGATAAGACTATTGGATATTACCATCTACAAGTATTTTGTTAAACATACAGCATTTGTGAATGTGATCCTTCTTCATTCATTTGGTATATAATACTCTTTTATTTCTGTTTATGTCAGACTATTTTTCCTTTACAAAATTAGACTAGTTGGTAGCTTTCTCAAACTGAGTCAAACATCCCTCTGCCTCTCAAAAGACCTAGTAAGACACCATTCAAATAAAAAAGCACCAGCCCAAGATAATGTGTTCACCTCAACCTTGAATAGGATAAATCCCTTTCAAAGACAAAAACCCTGTCTTAATACCAGTTTCATTCAATGAAAATTGAACATATAAATTACTTCTGATTATAATGAAAGAATATGAATAATTATAAAACAGGACAATTTCTCTGTTCCACAACCTAGAAGCTGTAGTATGGGTAAGTAAACTGGTGTGCCCAGAGTATATGGAAAGCAATCTATAAATTAGCTACTTCACTCTTTCAAGGAAGAGGAAAAAAATGGAAACATCTGTCACCCTTAATATAAAGGTTAGCATCCTAAAAACACTGCTTAATGCGTGTAACCTTTAGAGAAAAAGATGCTCTATAATCTGATAACACCTTATCATATATGATTCAATGTGCTATCAAGGTACGCAGGATGTGTATCAGAAAGTGTATCAGAAAGAATTTTAAATTATAAATGGTCGTGCTCACATCGGCAGCACATACACTAAACTTATAAATGGTCTCTAGTTATTATAAAATCACTACAATAATTCTTTTTTCAGACAGAGGAAGGGTATGAATGGCAGAAATCAAGAAGGAAGACTTGTATCTCTAAAATAAATGTGACTAAAAATCAAGAATCTGTGCTTGGGGGGGCAAAGCAATCACTATTAAATGGCAATGGTCTTACTTTTCTTTAAAGGAAATCATGGTTGACAGACAACTGTAAACATCCTGAGATAAGAGAACTTTAGTAATAAAAAAGTCTCCTCGGTAGTGAATAAGCTCAGGCAAGCAACTACATTTTTTTTTTAAAGTACTTTATGTTGATTAACTCTTTTTTTTTTTTAATTTATTTTAAACCAAGAGTATGTATTGGTACATTCTACATACATTGATCACATTCATTACATTTATTCTGTACCTATACATGGTGCATCTTGGTTCTGTTGATTAACTCTTAAAAAGCTTTTTAGGGGTCGGGGATTTAGCTCTATTGGTAGAGTATTTGCCTAGCAAGTGCAAGGCCCTGAGTTCAAGCCCCAGCATTCCCCTCCCAAAAAGTTTTAATATTTTACCAAACATAAATGAATGGCCTGAAAGCCTAAAAGCACAATCACAAAAATATTTATAACCTATGGCTTTAAAAGCATTCAAAAAGTCGGGGTGGGGATTTAGCTCAGTGGTTAAAGCGCTTGCCTTGCAAGCACAAGGACCCGAGTCCGATCCCCAGCACCAAGAAAAAAAAAAAAAAAGCATTCAAAAAGTGAAAGAAGTGGTATACCTTAAGTTTTATCCAAAAGTGATACCCCAACCTATCAAAAAAATTCGATTTTACCAGGTATTTCAACTAAAACTCAGGAGTTTATTTGGAGGGCAGGTTTATGCAAGTTAAGTATAAATACAATCTGCTTTACTATCCTGAAAGCTTGGAAAAAGTAATGGAGTTTAGGTTTGCCATTTTATAAACAATGTGATCTCCCAAAACTACCTAAATGGCTAATTCATGAACTACAATTTGAATCTGAAACCAGCTGCAGAAATGTCAGAAATAAGACTAAACTTCAGTGTCTACAATCAATTTTATTTTAATATAATCTAAACACATACCATTTAGAAAATACCAAGAAAAATTTATGTACAAGAGTTGATGCTATTGCATTTGGATAAAGCTGGCAAGTTCTTGCTACTAGCATAGCCCAGGAAACACCACCGAGGAAACCTAATATATTGGAATAGATGTTGTGGCCTGTTGATAAGGGAAGAGCAAAAAGATAAGTTAGTGTTGAATAAAAGTTTAAAAGTTTTTAATAAGCTAGCCAACAAATTCTGAACTCACGTTTGGCCCACAGTTTGATAGCTCTCAGAGTTAACCTGAAGTTGTCAATGTTTGGTACTAGATGTAAAATTTCATCGGTTACCCTGCAACCTGATTAACAGGAGTGAAAAAAACAGAAAATTAAATCATCAAAGTTTAATATGTACCTTCCAAATTTTCTGAGATTGATGTCAAATTAAACAGAAACTCTTACTTGACGGAAATGGTTGTGTTAAAGAGAAAAAAACATGAGATCTAAAACATTCATCTTCTACCACAACACAAGCTCAGGCCTAAATCATGGAAAATGAGCTGTAATCTGACTCACTGCAAACTTGCAACTCATAATAAACTTTTTCTTGTCAGGCACAGTGGCACCTATCTACAAACCCAGCAACTCAGGAAACCGAGGCAGGAGGACAACAAGTTCAAGGCCAGCCTGGACAACTTAGCAAGATCTTGTCTCAAAATAAAAAGGTATGGGGAGGGTAGAGTTCAATCCCCAATACAACAACAAAATCTTTTCTTGTCCAGATATACTAAGAAAGATTCAATCTACTTAAAATTTCCAAGAACTGTTGTCCAAGAGAATGGTAACAAGCTACGCTAATATAAAATGGTTCAAAAACAGCCCCTTTAAACTTCACAACTGACAGCATTATAAAGGGATACCAGGATTAAGATTAGAGTTGCAGAGTAAAACCTAAATCACTAGCAATAGAGTACAAATGTCAGTCTTCTTAAGTGCCTAAGTACCATTAATAACAGGATAAAAGTAACAGTACTGGTATAAAATAAACCATGAGACACTTCTCTGTAGTCTACTGGAGTACATTTTATATGGCTCACTATGGATTAAGTGGCTATAAAAAGCACCATAGAAAAATAGAGTTAAAACAACTACTTAATATTTGATAAGAACTCCAATTATGCAAAAGGGAAGTAGGCTTTTTTACATACCATTAAGACTTCTTATGCATCTTATATCTAAATTTTTAAGCAGACTGTCATCTCGTAGGTCCAAATCTTCTGGAATAGTCTGCAGTGCTAATCTTGCAAACAAAATATCAATCTAAAATAAAAACAAAACTTGAAATTCCTTATCTGTCAAACCATTTTTAAGGCATTTCTATTAAAAAAAATTCTACTTAAAGCCAGGATCTTCTCAATGATTATCAACATGACAGTATTCTTCCAAAAGTCCACAGTATATTAATTCATATCATAGGTACTTTAATCAGATGTTAAAGCGTGATAATATGAACTGGAACCTGTCCATATACCTACTTGTCATTTTAATCATAATTAAAGGTGGCTAAATGCATACTTAAAGTTAACGTTTTAGTTCATCATTTATGAGTTGTGAGGTAACTGCATAATAAAGAATGCCTAAATATAAGGAAGATACCTTTATATTTAGCTCAAAAACATCTTTCAGTAAAAAGGAGCTCCTTATATATGAAAACTAACATTTCTATATTACTGTATGGCTTCCAATTTGAGTGAAAATAAAACAAAAGCAAAGCACTAAAACCAGAGAAAAGTCCACCATAAACAACCAGTTTTTTGCTGTTTTTGTTTTTGAGACAGGGTTTTGCTATGTAGCCCAGGCTGGCCTCAAGCTCACAATTCTCCTTCTTCTGCCCCTGAATGCTAGAATTATAAGCACACATCACCACACCAAGCAACAACCAGAATTAAATCTAATGTTGAAGGCTTATAAAATTCAACCAACAATATTTTTTCTTTTCATGAAAGGTGAAAGAACAAAGAAACAATGCAGATCTGGTAACTATTCCTAAGGTTAGGATTTTCTAAAATACTAAATGTTTTGACAAACAAGCCTTTCATAAGATCAGTTTTAAAAGCAGTTATTTTAAAGAGCTTATTGTGAAAAATCATTTCAACATACACCTATGATATGGAAGAAAAATAATATATTGCTACACAAATTAAGTATAGTACTGTGTAGTATAGATTTTATAATGAAACATTTCAAAGTCAGTATCTCCCCCAGTTAACAAAGAAATAGACTTTTATGTTCATCAAATCAGGTTAACTTGAAAGCAAATCAGACATGACACTGACAGCTTACAATGAAATGTCACAAAAAAATTGAAATGTGAAAATCCAAAGAAACTAAAGTAGTATTATTTTACATAAGTATGCACCACAGAAAACTAACACATTAAATAGTTCAAGACACCACTAGATTCTCACCTCCACCATCCAAAGTTTAAAAAGTTGATTTGAGTCTCCAACAAAAATTTCCTCCTTCTATGTAATGCTCTTTTGGGGAAAAATGGGACATCACCTTATACTTTATATTACAGATTGTTTTTTATTTTGAGACAATGTCTGTCTGTCTGTCTGTCTGTCTCTCTCTTGCCGAAGTCGACCTTTAACTTGCTATACAGCCCAGCCTACCTCCAACTCAAGATCCTCCTCATCAAGTGCTGGGATTATAAGTATGTGCCACCATGCTTGGCTCTACGGATTATTTTAGATTTATTTAAACATTGACAGTAAGTTAACACTAAATGAACTTAATAATCCTTTACGAATTTCACATTTTGTATGTATTTATTTAGCCCAATACTTTGACTTTTCACAGGTGGTAGTTGGCCATCTTATGTACCAATTCTGGAAATTACTTTGAGGGGCACGAGAGTCTTCCACTGTCCAAAATGTGATGATTTTCACCATTTTTATAAGGACTTTCCAGCACCATTATATTCAAAAGAAATAGCACAATAATAAAGTTGTTTCACCATCAACTTGTTTCCATTTCTTTCACTATTCATACTGAAAGCTCCACAATTTGAGCTCTACTCTGAATCCTCCATCACAGTGGTGGTGAACCTCTGGCATGCATGCTGCAGCAGGCTGTTTGCATCATTTGAAAGCTCTAAGAGGTTTGCCATCAACAGCTTTGTCAGAAAATACTCTTTTGGGGCTGGGGATGCTGGGGGAAGTACTTTAAAACACATAATGGTTCATACTTTTCTTCCAAGATTTTTAAATTTAATGTTAGTGAAGTTAAAGGCAAAGTATTATTAGCAAAAAGATACTGTGTTATTGCCTCAATGAGACTAAAACAATAAATTCTGCATCTGAAAAAATAATTTTGCAGTAGCACTTCAGTCTTAAGGTTTTATTACTTGTATCTAAGTTTCAGCTTCTAATTTTGCTTGGCATTTAAGAAAACCAAACATGGCATATACTACAAAGAACAAGCAGTAGCTTGCATTTTTAATAAATTATTGTTATTAATACCAACCAACTGTAATTCTAAATTAACCAAATTTTTAACCTACACTAATCATCTTAGTGGCACCTCACAGCAAGAACCGTCTGTACGAATCACACCTTACCTCTATCCCATCAAAACAGAGTTTGATGACTGGTACAAATGCCTCTTCAACAGCCTTTAAGAAAAGGGAAGAAGTTTAGTTTCCCAAACTGCACATTAGGCCTATACTACTTTTAAGTACTTTAAAATAAATGTGATTCCTGAAATTGTTTAAATATAACCTAGCATAATGCCTGATATAAAGCAAGCTTTCAGCCACTAGCTTTCACTTTTATGTTCCAGGGTTCCAATCCTTGACTTCACATTCATCAAATATGGAGTTGCAGGCAAATTACTTAGTATTTATTTTGCTTGCCTCTATTTCTTAATCTATAAAAAGTTTACGGATTTATGACTTTGGGCTTGTTGTAAAGAATACAATGCTTTACACGCATGTTAACTGCCTTAAACGGCCTTGCAAATTGTAACACCTCAATAAATGATGGCTATACCATAAAATTCACTCAACTGACTAAATAAATTTTTATAACTCCTCCCCTTCTCACCCCAAACATTTACGTACTCGTAAATCTTTTACTTCTTCCTGTAATTTCAATTTATCATAGAATGAGGTGAAAAAGTCACTTCGATCAACATGTCTTGGTGCAACACATAGCGCATCAATATCGGCACCTAAAAAATAACAATTCCATTAACCACTAATTAGTACTACAAGAAAATAGTTTTGCATTGTATGGCTGTACTTGATGTTAAGAATCTGTTTAACATGGCTGGGGATTTAGCTAACTCAAGTGGTAGAGTGCTTGCCTAGCAATTGCAAGGTCCTGAGTTCGAGTCCCAGAATGCCCCACCCCCCCAATCTGTTAACATTATACTGGCAAGCTCTTAAAAATGTATCAACCCCTAATAAAAATTACCAGTCAGAAGATGTGAAAAGCCTGGTTCTATTTGAAGGGGCATGCTTTTTCCTGACACATGCTATATGTATAGTGACCCCAAGTAAATTGTAAGTCCAAAGAAAGTTGATTCAGGATTTACATGACGAAGAGGGAATTATTCGAGTGCATGCCCTATGTCTTCACATCATTAGAGACATGTTAGTTAAGCAAACAAACTATATACTACATAGTATGTGACTGGTGTTTATTTGCTGTGGTACCAAAAAGTTAAAATCAGTAATTGAAAACATAAGGGAGATCAAAGGGAGAGACTAATATGGAATCAGGTCAACATCATCATTTTTCTAAAATATGAGATGCTGAAATGTTGGGTAAATAGCTCAGTGATAAAGAGTTTGTTTAACATGTGTGAGGCCTTGTACTAACAAAAAAAATTTTAAGGTGGGGGGTGGGCCTGGGGATTTAATTCAGTGGTTAGTGTTTGCCTCGAAAGCACAAAGCACTGAGTTCAATCCTCTGTACCCAAAAAAAAAAAAAAAAAAAAAAGTGGGAGGAGAGAAAGATAAGGTGTTCAGACAGCACTCTCTAGAGGCTATTTGTTAGTATATTCACAAAGGGAGAGAAAGTTTTCTCTACCTATCTGAATAACACAGAATACATCAAAAACAAATGTGCCGTAACTGGAACAGAATAAGAGAAGATGGGGACAGGGAAGGAGAGCAGAACACAAGAGAACACTACACTGACATGTTTTTAAAAATGGCTCAGACGTTAATGATTAAGAAGCACAACCTCATCCTGTCTGAGCTCCATCTCCTGGTTCTGCCAATAGACAGCAAGGAGAAACTGCCTCTTTAAGTATTAGACTACTATTTGTAATGTAAGAATAAAAGTACTGGGGGGGAATAAACGAAATAAGAACTTAGCTCAGTGCCCACTTAAAGTTTAATAAATGTCATAACCTTTTATTGTTTATTTTTGTACATACAGAAAATAACTAAAAGATTTCTGAAATGAAATACAATGACTTAACAATGGGCACAGATACATACTGGTTTGTTCTTTGCTAAGCTATATTTTACAATTTGTCTGTAATAAAGATATGAAGAAAAGAAAATCCACCAGGCTTTCTTAAAAGCTTTCATTCATTATGTTATAATTTCCAGAGTGACATTCTTCAGGTGAGAGAAATGACTCATGAAGCACAGCATGCTCAAAAGGAACTGTGCAAGGGAAAATGTTCTACATATTTGCAGTTTTCAATGGAGTAGCTAAGAGCCGCATGTGCTAGTGAACAGATAATGTAGCCAACATCTGGGAAATGAATTTTTAATTTACTCAATTTTAGTTCTGCATGGGATACTACATGGAAGGCATCATTTTGTATTTTCTTAGACTCCTTCAAGTACTTGCTCTTCTATGCAAACCTAAGCTTGTGTATGATCCATAAGCAATAAAAATGATCATTATAATTCTTACACAAAAAGTGCATTCCTTCAAGAGAAACAAATTATGTACCTTTTGTATGTACTCCTAATCTGTAAGATCCAAATGTAAAAATTTTTCCTCCAACATTTTCAATTACAGATTGTGGAAGATTCTGTTAAAACAAACCAAATAAAAAGTCAGTGGAACACAAGGGAAACTTTCAAATGATACTGTACTTTAAAAAAAAATTCCTTACTGCTTTTTTTTCCAGATTTCTGAAATACTTTGGTGGAATGATTTTTAAAAGAACCAGACTTACTGCGCTTATCCCTCAGAAGCAGCATTAGAAGAGGGAAAATGCAAAGCATCCAAAAACTGTCTTCTGTGCTCGCTTCAGCAGCACATATACCAAAAACTGTCTTCTTCCCAGGTGTGGTGGTACACACCTGTGTAATCCCACCACTTGGGAGGCTGAGGCAGGAGCACTGCTCTGAGTTTGACACCAGCCTTGACTATACAGTGAGTTTAAGGCCAGCCTGAACTATATAGCAAGTCCCTGTCTCAAAAAACAAAAACAAAAAAACAAAAGAATTGTCTTTTTGGATCTGGCACTACAGTAAAAGTACTACTGTATGTCCAATGGCCCTGGTTATGTTTGTCCCAGCACAAAACACTATAATGAGTGTTGGGCACTTTCATCTTCTAATTTCTCAGTATAATACAGCATTTGGTACCAGACCATGTACAAGATGACCCTTCACGGTAGAGCACTGACCTGGTAAGTGCAAGGCCCTGAAGATCCCCAGCACCACCCCCCGCCCCCACCCTAAGATGACCCTCCAACTCCCTACTCCAAAAAACTTAATATGGCACAAATCAAGTGTTATTTCATGGTCCAAAAGACTTTCTAAAAAGGTCAAAGATTCAGGAAGGGCAAGATTCATTCTGGTTTATAAAACGGTGTTGCCCAACTCTGAAATTAGAAAACAAAACCAGTTAACATCTTCAAACTTAAAAGATTCAGGAATTCCTGTTTTTCAAGGACATATTCACCTATCACCACAGAAAACAAAGTATATGTAAATATTAACATTTTTAAGAAGCAAGGCCTCTGCTTTCCTAAATTTAGATATTTATAAATACTTGCAATGTTGGCCTGGTTATTTACAATAAGACAGCAAGATATATGTACAGTAAGATCCACAAAAGAAGTTAGAAACTGCCTTACAACAATGAACTGGTGACATTGGCAATTAAATACATACATTTCATGGACAAACACTCTGCAATTAAAGTTCTTGGAAGGATATGAAGATTCTATACCTGCAAAGTCTAATGTAGCAGCCACTATATTCATCACTACTGACCATATGAGACGCGGCTCATGTGATTAACACATTCCCACTGGCTTGAACCATTCGTGGTACATGCATGACTGTCTCATCCTCCAGCATATACCACTGATGGCACAAAGAAATCTAATCACTTTTATTGGTCTTTTTACTAATAAAATTAATAAAAAGCCACCCGATAGGACAGTTACGCATGTACCATCTACTAGTGGTTCAAGCCGTGTGGCAGCGAGACATACAAATTATAGCCCCATTCGTGAACATGTTAAAAACCTAAATGTTTCATTTTAATCCTAACTTAAATAGTCACATGTGGGCTAGACACTAGTTTAGTACATCTCTAAATACGCCTATATTTATCCTATTATGGTCACTGTAATCAGAAAATAAGATTTCTTAATTCAAATTATAGAAAAAACATTTTTTTGAGACAGAGTCTCACTATGTTGTCAAGGTAGCCTTGAATTCACTACATAGTTGGATGTATACACATACATGTATGAGGGCTAACCTCATACCTGAGACCCTCCCGGCTCAGCCCACCAAGTGCTGGATTTATAGACATGTGACACCACACATGGCCAGAAAAAAACATTCAACTGCAAAATTTTTCTTAAAGACCTAAGATTAGTAAGTGTTAGATGGCAAATAAACCAGTCATCCATTTTTTAGTCTGTTGCTGGCTCTGTGTGGTTTTGTCTTTTGAGATGGATCTCCCTAGGCTTCCCAGGCCAGACTCAGACTAGTGGTCCTCCTGCCTACACTCTTAGGAAGCTGGATTACAGGTGTGCACAAACATATCTAACTCAAGCCACCCATTTATGTCAAACTCAAACGTTATAAATTTTCCAACTATGGATTAGATCAGTAATTCTCATTCAAAGATAGCTCTTCCCCCTAGTGCCACCTGACTAGAGAAATTTTTGCTTATCACTACTAGTGGAGCAGAGTGAAGAGGGACACGTACCTAACAAGGCGTAGATGCTGCTCAGCATCCTACAACACAGAGAACAGGCACCCAGAATTATCTGGTACAAATGTATTAATAACAATGTCAAGAAGTCCCTCAATAACTTTTGAAACTAACCAGCTGGGAGAAACATTCTCTCTACAAAAGGCAGAAACAAAAAAAAAAGTCTAAATTCTCTACCCCATTTTCTAATTAACTTCCTGCCTACAAAGCTGGGTTATCAAAAGGTTACAGACAAACTAGAAAAGGAAGAACATTAATTTTTGTTAACCCAGCCAATTTTTCTTACCCTCAGGAAAACCAGTGGAAAGAACTACTGTATATCAAGAATTACTGGTTCAGAGCCAGGTATGGTGGTCCACACCAGTAATCCTAGTACTGGGGAGGCTGAGGCAGGACTGTCACAAATTCGAGCCCACCTGGACTACACAGTGAGTTCAAGGTCAGCCTGAACTACACAGCGAGACCCTGTCTCAAAAACAAAACAAAACAAAAATTTACTGGTTCATGAACTTATGAGGCACTCAAGTACTCGAGGAAAAAAACTCAAAAAGGCAATAGCTTTTTTTCACTAAAAAAGAAAAAAATAACAAGTTTTAGCTATTTGATCAAGGTCTTTAAATATCTAAGAAAATGCCCTTGAAGAAAAAAATCTTTGTTTCTTAACAAGGTTAACAAAATGCCTATTATCCTCTAGCTACTTGGGGGGCTGAGGCGGGAGGATCATAAACTCAAGCCACCCTGAGCAACTGAATGAGGTTCTCCTTCAAAATTTACAAAGGGCTGGGAAGGTCATGGCCAGCCTCGGTAACTTAGTGAGACCATGTCAAGATAGTATTTATAAAACAAAACCAAAAAGCTTAGGCTTAAACATCATTTACTAAGCTCAAAAAAAATTCCTTTCCAAGTATCTCATTTTCTCAGAGACTCTATTGAGAAATGCACTAAGTAAAAATTACCACTTACAGTACTCCAGGTACTAATGAGTTGTCTGAACTATATACAAGTTGCTTTAAGAAAACAGTATTAAGGAATTAACATACTAAAAAAACCAAAGGAAATAGCATTACAAATTTCACTCAACCTGAAAGTCTAACTTTTCTTCTAAATTAACACTCTTTCTTCCCATGAGATTTTCTTCTACCTTTGGTTCTCCTATCAATTTTTCAGCTACATTTATAGAACAAATATGCATTTTCTATAATCCTGGAAAAATGATCATTATTTATGGTATTTTTCTTAAATGGGTCAAATAAATTCCACACAGCTCTCAAAATGTATTTCCTGGCCAGGTGTTGTGTTGCACACCTGTAATCCCAGCACTCAGGAGGCTGGGGCAGGAGGATCACTGCAAGTTTGAGGCCAGCCTGAACTATGTAATAAGAGCCTGTCTCAAGCAAAACAAAACAAAAAATAGGCCATTTCCTTCACCAGAATCCTAGCCATGGATTCTCCAGTTGTATGTAGGCCTATTCACAGTAACTCAAGAGAATGCTATTACAAAAAAAACTCAACAGTGATAGCTTGATAATCCAATATTGGAGACATTAAAAAAAATAAGCTCATTGTTGTAGGATTCCCTAAAAGAAAAAGGTCTTGAAATACAGTAAACATCTGTTGGGGGGCTGAAATCTAGGCCCTCATGCATGCCAAGAAGAGGGGGGCCTATTCAGAAAAACATCTACTGCTTCTCTAAAGAGTGTGAAGAGTACTGAATTCGGCTTTGAAATGCTGCAATCAAAGAGTACTTAATAAAAATCACTAAACTCAGTTGATATTTTGCTTTCAAAATAACTAGAAACAAAATATAAATTGATATCAATAGTCTAAAATGAACACCACATTAAAGGCTTTAAATTCGCTCAAATATCACCACTAGGTGATATAAAACAATTGCTGTGCTCCATTAACTATTTACAACAAATTATTTTGTACATGAAATGTCACCTTACCTTGCTTTCACTGATTTCTCGTATCCACTCTTTCACCAGGTTATTTAATTTTCCCAAAATTAAAATCCTGTTGATAAAGTAATTATCAAGTATCAAGTTGTTTTTCCACATCACTACTGGTTAAACAAAAAAGTCTTAACTAGGTAGTTTCCTAAATTTTACACTTAAGTAATCAGCAACGTACAGTAGCTAGTTGTACACAGTCAATGTCTTGCTGGGTGAGGCACTGACCTTTCTCCTGACTGTTCTGCAGTGTAATTACCAAAACCACCAAATATCAAAATTAAGGGAACAGAACTCTATTTAGGAAATAAATATTAGAGGCCAGGGACTTAGTGGCAGAGCGCTTGTCCAGCAAGCACAAGGCCCTGAGTTCAATCCCCAGCACCCTCCCAAAAGAGAAAATAAATATTAAAGTTACTTTTCCTAAGTAGCGCTCTTATTCCAGACAGATATGGCTGGGAGAGCACCACCAACCTCCTCAGTGAGTAGAGAATGCCTCAAAATTAATCTCAACTCTAACAAAATAATACAGTTAAACTACAGACACACTCCTGTCTACCTGCGCTGTAGCTCTTCTTCCTCTTCAAAAACCCCGAAGGGCTTCAGCGTCTCTATCAGCTTCTGCGTCAGCACCCAGTCGGCCTCTTTGGGGGCTGCTAAGCTGATGGGAGAGGTGATGCCATAGTGCTTCTGCGGCGGCTGCGACTGTTGTGATCCCTGTGTTGTAACCGGACTAAAAATGGAACAGGACCAAATTAGTGCAAAAGTTCCACAACTTACAAATCAGCGCGAAAACTGATTTGTAAACTGCATCAGTAAAATACATTTCTAAACACAGTTCATTCCATGCTATACCGCCAAAATTTTTAATTTCAAAGAACTGTGTCTTACCAAAAAAGACAACCAAAAGCAGATGACGAAACAGAAATTATTTCTCCTCCTCCTCCAAGGATTTTAACTTTGTCACCACTTAAATGCCTCACTAAGCTATAAGAATACACAGCAAACATACTGCTAGAGAAAATAAGATATAGAATAAACATTCGGGGAAATGTTTCCTATTGAAACAGTCAAAATCTATCACATTATTATCTATACACTTGATCTTAGCCAAAAGGCTGAGAAGCGATACATTTTTATCTTTAAAGCATTGCTAAACATACTTCAAAAAATGCTGTTTTTGCTGACTATAAAGGCACCCAATATTTTTGCTAAGAACTTTTCCACCTACCAGACCTTATCACCTGTGCACACCTAGACACAAGGCAATCTACAAAATCAATTTCATTTTGGATATTGCTTCCAAGTTAAAACTATGCTAATGAAAACAAGAACAGATACCAAAGATCGGTTAGCTACCCTTCCACCCTTTCAAATTATGACTGTTGATCCTGACGTGTTAGCTTGACTGGATTAAGAAACGCTTCGTGGATTAGGAGAACACCTAACCCACGCAGGCACACATGCCTGCACGTGTCCAAGTGGGTCACGAAGGTTGGCTTTGGGTGCCACATATATTTCTAAGCCTGTTCCCCTTTGGTGTTGTTCCCTTGCTCTGTTCCTCAGCTGCCATGAACACACACACACACAAATTGTACAGCCTATGAAAGACTACATTAACTCACAAAACTAGCATCCTCACAAACACTAAGCATTTTTTACAACTATATAAAAATGTTTCATTTTTCAAACTTACGCAGAATCCACTAGGATTAAAATATACACATTAAGCACAACTGAACTCATCATGTCTTCGTTGCTACATATTTTCATTAATCAACAAATAGCTATCGTCATGATTTTTCGAAACTGACACCAAAAAGGTGGCCCTCAAAACCACCTAACAATATGAGAACCCTCCCCCACATTATATACAAACAGATCACACTTAAAATATTTCTTTACTTATTTTCTGAATGAAGTCTTATTTTATCCAGCTTTACTGGAACATTACGTGCCCAAAAACTAAATATAATAATACACACAATTTGATGAGATTGGACATATACATACACACGTATGTTTCCATTACCACAATCAACGTAATAAACACAACTAATGCCAAGTTTCCTTCTGTCTCTCTGTTCTGTTGTAGTAAGATTACTTAACATGAGATCCTTAATATCTGGGGACGGGGGATTTATACAAGGTCTCACTATGTACCCACCCAGGCTGGCCTTAAATTTAAGGCAATCCTCCCGCCTCAGCCTCTGAATTGCTGAGTTACAAGCATGTACCACCACACCTGGCAGCATCTAAATTTTTAACAATATTGTGTGCTCAAAAATTTAAGGATCAAAAAAGAACAAAAAAAAATTTTAAGGATCTCAGCCAGGTGTGCAGAGGCAGGTGAGGTCAGCCTCGGCTAAAGAGTTCAAGGTCACTATGAAATCCCTAACAAGACCATCTCAAACCCCATCACCCAAAAAACTACTAAAATGTTAAAAGTACGCTGACCCCACATCCTAAATGTATCTGCTCGTGCAGGCTTAGTGCTGTATCTTCATGGGTTTTCTTCAAGTAAACTGCAGCCCTCCATGATTAAGCTAGAATTAGGAATGTGGGGGAGGGGGACACTAGGGAATGAGGCTGGGCCCTTCTCTGGCCCTTCACACTAAGCTGTGTCTCCAGCACCACCCCCTTAATTTAGAGACAGGTCTGGTAAACTGCCCAGGCTGGGCTGGAACTTGTAACCCTTCTGCCTTGGCTTCCCAGAGTGCTGATATTCCAGCTGCAGCCCAAAACGTGTGGCTGAATGCTTTTATAAATGATTTTAATACAGTGTAAAGAACTGAAAATGAGTAAATTTCACTCCGTACAGGCTAGACTTGATCCAAGCAATGAGTTTTCAAAGACAAGTTGAAATCATGTTTTTGTAGCTTCAAGCAAAATAAAACTATTTTTATTCTGCGCATGTAGTACGTTTTTTTTACATTCTTCTGCATTCTGAAGGGGTTAAATTCCTACCTAGTTCAGTCTGGATCATTAACAGAATATGAATATCCATCCTTTGGAGTTAAGATTCCTCTTATCGTTCCCATTTCTTTCTAAAACTTTCAAATCTTTCACTGTCACACAAATCAATACTTAGCTCCTGTCTACTTCAACAATCTTACCAGAGCACCAAGACACAGGCTCAGACTTATATACTCATACAAAGTTGTTTATCTTAATGCCTACATCAGTGCCCACATCACTGTGTGGGCTCTGTGTTTGGTTTTGTTTTTCAGACAGTGCCTTATCATAGTCCAGGCCAGCCTTGAACTTGCCACATAGCCCTGTCCTGCCTCAATCTCCAAAGTGCTAGGATTAAGGGGTATACCACCTCACTGGGCTCCACATTAACATTTTGACAGGGAAATATATCATGTAAGTTGAGATATTTTATTTATTCAAAATGTAGTCACAATATCTAGACTTGAAACTATAAACTCAGATAAAAATCACACTTCTTCCATTTAATTCAAGAAAGCACATACGTAACACATATCTGTTAGATAGATGGGGACAAGAACAGGCATAAAATTAAGTAAAAATCAATCACAACTGATTAAGAAACAAATACATCTTAACATGTTCACAATGGGGGCAGTAATTCATACGTCTTGCTGCCAGGTGGCTCCGATTTGAATTCAATCATTTCCTCCAACCTGAACCACAGGTGGTACATGCATGACTGTCCCATCAGGTGGCTTGTACCACTTCTCAGTGGGTCTTTGATTACAATAACGCAAAGAAAGGCTTTGATTTAGCAGACCAGATGTCACTACATTACAGTTCCTTATGGAAAACATTAACACAGCATTAAAAAGTGTAATACGGCTAATTTGTGGTATAGCAGTTGTAAATGTGTATTATATACACAAGCAATGGGGTACTTGTAAGATTTATATGTTAAAATTTAGAGATTTATTGATGAATTATTCATGAGTATAGATTTCTTCTAATTTAATAAAATAAATGTGTTGAGTACTACAAATTTTAATTGGTATGAATAGTATTAATATTTCCATTTGAGCAGTAATTATTCAAATTCAAGCAACTAGATTCAGCCCATTTATGGATTTTTATTAATTCTGTTAGTAAAAAGACCAATAAAAGCAATGAGATCCATTCGTACCAGCAGAGGTATGAACCACCCAGTGGGACAGTAGTGCAACCTGTGGGTAACAAGTGGTTCAAGCCAGCAGGAATGTGTTAAACTTGCATTTTGTGCCTCCAATAAAAATGGGCTGGGGATTTAGCTCAGTGGTTAGAGTGCTTGCCTTGCAAGCACAAGGCCCTGAGTTCAATCCCTGGCACCAAAAAAACAAAACCAAAAAAAATGGTTGCCAGATGCTTCTTTGAGTGTCCAAAATGTCCCAGGCAGAGCACTAACCATTATTGTATTTTAAATAAAGTCAAACTTTCTTTTTTTTTTTTTTTTTTTGGAGACAAAGTCTCATAGTTCAGGTTGGCCTTGAACTCACAGCAATCTTCATGCCTCAGCCTCGTTCCCACGTGCTGAGATTGTGCCACTATGATTTGCTAAATTTTCTATTTAACATTAGACATGGCATAAAGTAATAGGAAATGCATTGGACATTACATAAACTAATGCGAAACACAGCTCAAGGTAGCACATTTGCCTAGTGGGAACGAAGCCCTGGGTTTGACTCCCCCCAGTACTGCCCCCCAACAAAAAAAACCACAAAAGAAAATAGAAAAAATAATTTAAACAGTAATAAAAACAATTTAAGGAGCTAGGTGAGATGGTACACACCTATAATCCTCGGCTACTCCGTCCAGGCTAGATTTGATCCAAGCAATGAGTTTTTAAGGATAAGCTGAAATCATGTTTTTGTAGCTTCAAGCAAAATAAAGGAAGGCTGAAGCAAGAAGGTACCAGGATCAAGCCCCAGCCTGGCTCAGTATGCAGCATGGTGCTAAGAGCGGCCCAGGCTCAGTGTTCCTAGTGCCACAAAGGGGAGCGGGGGTCTTTTTTTTGCTGTTTTGTTTCCAGTAAGACAAATCAACACACTTTAAATGCGGGTAAAGTGGAACACAAACCTGAGAAGGATAAGAATTCTGTTACATACATACACTGAAAGACTATCACCTAGAACCACCAGAAAGCTGCCAACATCGGGAATGCAAAGCCCCTCTTCCCATTCCTGAACACTACAGACACCTGCGCTATCTCGTTCTAGAAACATTCTTACCGGTATTTAATTTTCTTCAGATATTATTCTACCCTATTTTTTAGACAGAGCCTCGCTCCATAGTCCAGGCTGGCCCTTGAACTCACTACGTAGCCAAGGCTGGCCTTGAACTTGTGGCAATTGTCCTGCCTCAGGTCTGTGCCACAGTGCTTGGCTCATTCTACTTTAAAATGTAAACTTCCAGCCAGGCATGGTGGTGCACACCTATAATCCTAGCACTCAGGTGGCTGAGGGAGGAAGATCACCAAGAATTCCAGGTCATCCTGGGTTACACAGTGAGTTCAAGACCAGCCCCAACTACATAATGAGACCCTCTCTCTCTCAAAAAAAAAAAAAAAAAAAAAAAAAAACTTCCACAACATATACAAAACAATGAGGAAATAAAAACAAATCTATGAGTAAAGCAGCTGTATGATATTAAAATTTCTTACTGATGTTCAGTATCAAGACCACGTGTGAGAGCCAGGCATGGTAGCGCACACCTGTAACCCCAGCAGTCTGGGAGGCTGAGAGAGGAAGGTTACAAGTTACTAGTGAATTGGTGAGATCCTTCTAAAAAATAGGCTGGGGATGTAGCTCAATGCAAAGGTCCTGGGTTCAATCCTCAGTAACAATAAATAAATGTATGAATGAATGAATGAAAAAAAGAAAGAGGAAGAGAGGGTGGAAAGGACAGAAACGTGTGAGGCTCAGTGGTGGAACAGTTGCCTGGCATGCACAAGGTCATGAGTTCAATCCCCCTAAGCATGAAATAAATAAAAATTCAAACGGGGATAGAGGTGTATACAGTCTAGTAGCAATGTTCGCAGAACATCAAAGGCCCCTAGCATGAAACTAGCCAACCAACCAAACAACTACAGCACACATGTGCTTTTCCTGAGCACCTGCCTCAACTTTATCATGAGATGAGCATGTGATGTGTGTTTATCTGTAGGATACTGCTTAAATAGTTCAAGATTAAAACCAGTGGCCATCCAGCCTGTTCTCTACTGGTAATAAAAACTAATTTTATTATCTTAATTTCTCACTATTTTATATCTCTACCTTGTTCCTTCTTTTCACCTATCTCTGATGTGAATATTGTTTTAATATGTGACTAAAGCACTCTTCCACACCTTAATCCTTTCTAGGTCAGAGTAAGATAATCAATATACCCACACATAGGAATCTTGTTCCCTCTCAAAACCACAAGACAGCCAAAGACACCACATACATACATACAAACACACATACATATGTCTTTTTTTCAGGTTCAGAGCACAAAACCAAGTATATTTTCAGAATCTTTTTCTTCTTAAAATATGGGAAATATTTTCTTCAAAGCCATGTTGACACAGCACTAAGTTCACCTTTGAAAATAACATTTTTGAACCCATGCTTGCCTTCCTTCTGGCCATTGTGGTCCACTATGCACAACACCACCAAGCCTGTCTTCCTAAAACATAGCTTCCTAAAAGCTGTCACTTCTGGTAATGACATTCAAGACTTTCCCTACAAAGTCTGATCTCAAAGGCAACATGCTTTAAGAAAAGAAAAGGCAGGGTGGTGGCCCATGCCTATAATCCCAGTCTAGACTATTTAGCAAGACCTTGTCTCAAATTAGAAAGTAAAAAGAAGGATTGGAGATGTAACTCAGCCCTCCATGAATCTATCCCCAGTACCAACAAATAAATAAGGCAATAATCAAAGTTTTTAGGGCATGGTGGCACATGCCTGTAATCTCAGCACTTGGGAGACTGAGGCAGGAGGATAAGAGGCCAGCCTAAACTACACAGCAAGTTCAAGGCCACCCTGAACTACACAAGTGAGACCTTGTCTTTAAAGAAAAAAAAAAAAAAACCTACACAAAAATCCACATTTTCAGCCACTCTTGAAATAGGGGTAAGAGGATTGGGAGGTCAAACTATGGGACCCAATTCCTATACATGAAGCTTGAAATAAGCAAGACATATTCCAGGGAACTGCTAAAAGCTGAGGGTTAGGTACCCACTCCATTCATTTGTAAATTCTCTCTCTTGAGCCCAGGGTTCTGGAATCTGACCCTTCTCATAGGAACAACACAAAAAGGTGTTACAGTCTGGTCAAAGGAGCTCACATGAAATTTAGTGAAACAAATTAGAAACCACATAAATACTCATCAATATAAGACTAATCGCAGTACATGCTTATAAAGTAATACTACACCATATAAAAAAAGATAGGACATGTAGTAACATGAAAAAACGCCCAGGATATGTCAGTAAAAAAGCTACAGAATATAATTACGATTACAGTTAGCCTTTACTGAATTCCAACATATATACCAGTGTGGTGCATCAATCCCTGTGCATTATTCCCAATTACTCCAACAACTCCAGTATTAAATGTTTCCATTTTACAGATTAAGAAATACAGGGAAAAAAAAAGAAAATGAAATACAGAAAAGCATGCCTATGAATCCAAGCATCTGACTTCAGAATCTACAATCATAAGCACTATACTGAGGTGTCTCTGTAGATCTTTCACAATATCCAGTCTTTTTTTTTTCTTCTTGAGAACAGGGAAGGTCTAGCTACACAGTTCTGGTTGGCCTTGAACTCTGTGTAGCCCAGTCTTCTACATGCTGGGATTACAGGCATGCACCACCACGCCAGCAAGCCTTCTAGTTTCTTAAAAAGCTATTCACACAGAGCTGGGAATTTAGCTCAGTGGTTTGAGTGCTTGCCTTGCAGGCATAAGGCCCCGAGTGCGATCCCCAGCACCAAAAGAAAAAGAAAAAAAAAAAAAGCTATTCATATAAAAATACCACCAAGAAAAAAAAACTGCCAAGTAGAATTGAGATGGGTGAATTTCACTTTATATTTTATAAACTTTTAAAAAATTGTTTTGTCCTGGGTTTTGTGTATATGTTTCGAGAGAGGGTCTATGCACCCCAGGCAGGCGTGGTCCCCAAGATCCCTCTGCCTCGGCCTGGGATTACAGGGGTCAATCATCATATCCAGCTCTAGTTCATTAAACTATTTTTAAAGGTAAGTATTAATGACCATACAAAGGTTAAAAAGTCATCTAATTGTATTATGTACCATTAAACTCAGAGTTAGCAAGAATGCTAAAATCATTCCCTGACAGCCAGGGGCAACAATTTCTCAGTTTAAAATCCAGGGGTCTGAGGATATGGCTCAGTTGAAGTTGTAGGCCTAACACACCCAAGGCCTTGAGATGATTTCCAGCACCATGAAAAAGAAAAAAAGAAAAAAGAAAAGGAAAAAAGAAAAAGAAGGAAAAAAGAAAAAGAAGAAAAAAAGCTCAGTTTAGGTTAATTAAAACACACTATTTTGGGGTTGGAGAGTTAGCTCAGTGGTAGAGCTTGTGCTTAGCAAGTACAAGGTCCAGAGCTTGATAGCCAGCACTTCGCCCCAAGTAAAAATACTTATGTTAAGAGCTAGGCAGGGTGGCACAGGCCTGCAACCCCAGCTACACAGTCACACCAGTCTGAACTACAAGAGGGAAAGAGGGAGCAAGTCAGACAGAGGCAGGGATGGAAGGGAAAGAGGGAGGCAAAGAAATAGCATTATTTTAAAGAACTGAAATAAACCAAGAATTTTAATGGAATTTTTCAGTGCAGCATTCTGTCATTAGAAACAGTAACAACGAGCTAGGCTTCATGACACATGCCTGTAATTCCACCGGAAGGCTGAGGCAAGAGGATTACAAATTAGACACTCAGGCAATTTAAATCTTTAAAAAAAAGGTGGGGGGTTTGGGTTTGTGGCTCAGTGGTAGATCACCTGTAGGTTCGATCCACAGCACCATTTTAGAAAAAAGAAACCATAAACAGCTAGGCATCTTGGTACACATCTGTCATCTCAGCTACCCAGGATGCTGAGGCAGGTCCTACGGTCAGTCTGGGAAATTTAGCAAGATACTAGAGGAGGGAGGGGAGAAGAGGGGAGGAAAGGGGAGAGGCGGGATGAGGGGAGGGAAGTGGAGGGGGTAAGGGGAGGGAGAAGAGAGGAAAGAAGGTAGAAAGGGATGAATTAATTCCAGTCCGACATGGTAATGCATGCCTGTAATCTCAGCACCCCTGGGTAACTTAATGACACAGGGAGACCCTGTGTTAAAAAAAATTAATTAAAGGGGGGGGTGTGGAACTGGGAATTTAACTTAGTGCAAAGGCCCTGGGTTCCACCCCCAGTACCACAAGGGAGAAAAATTCCAGGAGCTCAGTTTAGCACACACCTGTAGTCCCAGTTATCTGGGAGGTGGGGGTGTGAGACTACTTGAGCAATGCAGTAGGACTTCATCTCAAAAGGGCAAAGGAAAGGGGGAAGGGGAAGGGAAAAAAAGAAACAGTAAACCCAAAGTGAATCTTGTTTTAGTTACTGCTCCAGGAGACTAGTACTCATCCATCCAATTTTCCTAAAAGCACCTTTTAACTTACTTGTCAAAAAGTATAGTACTCATTTGGCTAAATATGTATGAAAGACAATGCTAACATCAGGAATACATATATTTAAGACAGTCTGTTCTCCATAATAATCTAAAATTTAGTCTGGAATTTGGATCCTTAAACAGTAAGCACAAAGCAAAAGCTTGAAAAAAATAAACAGAATCATAACTATGCATAGGGGAAAGTCAGCAGGTGATTAACACACAAAGGACAACAATATACCCCATAGTGTTTCTTCCAAATAGTTAATATTTTAAGTACTTTGCTAACTGAATCTCTGCCTCTTCATACTGGGCATGTGAAACAAGTTGTGGCCCAGACTATTTTAACAGAACCAATTGCCTAAAAATTAACATCTTATATCCAACAGAAATACATTTCTGAGCTGGGGATTTAGCTCAGTGGTTAGAGTGCTTGCCTTGAGAAAACAAGGTCATGAGTTCAGTCCCCAGCACCAGGGGAAAAAAAGGAAAAAGAAAAAGACATTTCTGTAAGGTTAAAACTGAAAGCCTAACTTTATAAATAACCTTTGGAAGCAATCAGGAAATTTAAAATAACTTATTTAACAATTCCAAGTGTATCTGCTGTTTAACCTTGGACATATTATCATTCACGTTAAGCAGGGAAAAAGGATTTTGACAGAAAGAACAACAGATTGTGTTAAAGTATCTCAATATGCACTAAATGTTAATTCTTAGCAGAAACACAGTATCCTTCACAAGGAGTTTAGTGTATGATAGTAGCTTAGAGGCAAGCATATAAGCAGGTAATTTTATTTGCTCACTAAGAAATTATTCTAAGAATGGCTAATTGACTGGCCACCACATGTTAGGTGTTAAGTGGTACGAAGTACATTTAGAACACAGCTATATTTCTTAAAGATATATTCTGGGGGAACCATCCAGCCAATACTCGGTAAGCAGCAGCAGAGACTCAAAGCAGATGATGTAATAGTTTATGCTCAAGGGGAATAAAGTATGACGAAGCACAAAGCCAAACTGTAAACTCAAGGTTGTTTGCAGAAGGGAAAGGGTACTACAATGGCCAGGTTAATTTTCTTCCTTTTTTAAGGGTATCTGCAACTGCCCCTTTGCCTTCCTCTAGACTGGCAGAAAGAAGGAAAAAAACAGCCAAATTGCAGCACTTCTACATGGACTTGTAAAGTTCCACTTAAATATTAAGAAAATGGAGGTGGAGATTTAGGTTTAGCTCAGTGGTACAGCGCTTGCCTAGCCAGTGCAAGGTTCCGAGTTTGATCCCCAACACCACCCTCCAAAAAGGAAAATACAAACAACTTCAAAAAAGTATGTATTAGAAAAGAAAAGAACAGTCAAAGTATTATAGCACAGTGTTACATACACTAACTCCAGGAAATGCACCCCCACACCTCCCCCCCCCACCTGCACTGAGGACAGAATACAGAGCCTTCACACTAAGCATCAAGTCCAGCCCCTTCCCTTTACATTTCTTTGAGACAGGGTCTCACTATGTAGTTCCAGCTGGCCTTAAACTCACTGTGTAGTACAGGCTGACCTCGAATTTGTGGCAATCTTCCTGTCTCACTCTGGTATTACAGGCCTGTGCCACCACACTCTGCTTTACTTTTTATTTTGAGACAGAGTCTAAATTGCTAAATTGCCCAGCTTCCCAGCATGCTGGGATTACAAGGCATGTGCCACCACGCCCAGCTTTAAGAAAAAATCTAAAATGTTTCTAATAATCAGAATAACTGTAATGCTTTTTTGGGGGGGGGGGGTCCTAGGGACCAAAACCAGGGCCTGACCTACATAAGTCAAGCTCTCTACCACTGAGCTACACTACACCCCCAGTCGTTCTTATTTTTTAGGAGCTTGGCTAAATTACCCAAACTGAACTCAGAACTTGTGACCTTCCTTACACAGCCTCCTGAGTAGCTAGTATCACTGTTGTACGCCACTGTGCTGGGCAACACTATTCTTAACCCCAACTCATAAAATGTAAGAAGTTGGTTTCTGGATGAAATATAAAGAAGAATACAAATTTGAAATGCAACTGTGACAGAAGAGGAAGAAAAGGTACTTAACAAATCTACACTTTTTTCTTTCCCAAATCCCCTTATATAGGATGTTACAATGCAGACCTACAATACAAAATCTGTAAATGACTTTAAATAACACACAATCACTAAAAACCCTATTAAAAGTCAGGTTCTGCGAAACACACCTGTAGTGCCAGCTTGAGGGGTTGAGGCAGGAGGAGCCTTGAGCCCAAGAGTTCAGAGACAGGCTGGACATCATAGTAGAATCCTAATTTAGTGGGAAAAGGGAGTGAAGGGAGAGAGAAGAGAGGGAATAAGGGGTCAGCACAGTGGCTCATGCCTGTAATACCAGCTACTGGGGAAGCTGAGGCAAAAGGACAGTAACAAGCCTGGCCAACTCAGGGAGTCCCTATCTCCAATTTTTAAAAGGGCTGGGGACAGTACAGTGGTAGAGCACATGTATGTGTGAGGCCCTCTAAGTGGATAGGTGAAAAATATTTAACATCCTAGCTTCTAAGGCAAACAGTATGATATCATGTATTTTTTTTTTTTTTTTTTTTAGTGCCGGGGATCGAACTCGGGGCCTTGCACTTGCTAGGTAAGCACTCTAACCACTGAGCTAAATCCCCAGCCCCGATATCATGTATATTATAAATACAATACAGTGTGTTTTCAGTAAATAATTTGAGATTTAAATGTTCTACACACAAACAGTCTGAGCTGGGTATGGTGGCACATGCCTGTAATCTCAGCACTTTGGGAGGCTGACACTGAAGGACCACACGTTTGAACCCACCCTGGGCAACTTTGTGATGCAGATCCCACCTCAAAATAAAATATAAAAAGGGTTGGGGATGTAGCTCAGGGTGAAGGACCTGGCCTCGATTCAGAGGAATGGGGAGGAAAAAAAAGAAAAAAGAGCCAGGCATGGTGACTCCTGCAGGAAGACTGCTGCAACTTCAAGGCCAGTCTGAGCTGAATAGTCAGTTCAAGACCAGCCTGAACTACATAGCAAGACTCTGTCTCAAAAAAACAAAAACTCAATCCCCAGCACCAAAAAAAAAAAAAAAAAAAAAAAAAAAAAAAAAAAAAAAGAAAAGAAAAGAAAAGAAAAAGAAAAAAGAAAATTAACTTTTTTGCGGGGTGTCAGAAGTTTCACTATGCTGCCCAGGCTAATGCTGAACTTGTGGACTCAAGCAATCCTCTAGCTTCAGCCACCTAAGTGCTGGGATTATAGGCATATACCAAGGTACCACAGGAAATTAATTCTTAAATCACATACAAACAGATTCCATCTGAACTAATCAATATGGTTCCCAATAGGGTCCCCAGGAAATGGGATAAAGTACTACAATGAAAGTGAAACATGGAATCCAGAGCTAATTTAAACACCAATGTACAATCAACGTACAACGTAACACTTTTAAAACCTTGGTCAAGGGGCTGCTTGGAATCTCAATTTAACCAACTTGAAGGAGAACCAATAGCTCCTGCAATGTTGCTGCTTTGCAACCCATAAGCTCAGACTGTGCAATTATTTAAAAGCTGCCAGAGAGAATACTGAACGGACAGAGTAAAACACAAGAAATGAGAAATAGCTTAGAATCTGAATGGCCTCATTTTGTCAGAAAGTAGTTTTTATAAACTTGCCTAAATCCAAATGAAGGTAAATTTAAGTGTAATGTTAATTTAAAGTTGATTTAGGAACAGAATGTTGTAATAAATCAAAACATTTTAAATTATCACTAGGCGTGGTAGTGCACGCCTGTGATCCCAGCACTCAGGAGGCTGAGGCAGGAGGCTCGCCATGAGTTTGAGGCCAGCCTGGGCCACGTAGTGAGTTCCAGCCTGAACTACCTAGTGAGACCCTCTCTTCAACAAAACAAAACCAAACAAAACCACCATTTTAAATTATGAAGCTGGGGGATGGCTGCAGGATTGGTGAATAGGAATTGAACAGTCTCATAAATTCACTCAATTCCACTACTCTACTATCTCCTCTCTCAAATTCTATATCAAAAAATCATGCGTGAACAGTCAGCCAGGTATGGTGGTGACAGCACTTTCAGGAGCTGAGGCAGGAGGATTCTAAATTCAAACCCAGCCAGGGCAATTTAATGACTCAATAAGACCCTGTCTCAAAATTAAAAAAACAACAAAGAAACAAAAAGGCTGAAGATGTAGCTCAGTTTGAAAGCTCTGAGTTCAACCTCCAGCACCGAAGAAGAAAAAAAACTACAAATTGAAATCATGCTTAAAATAAAACACTACATTCCAAAACCATAGCCAACATTTACTGGGCTGCCCACAACACACTACAAAATCTCTAAATCTTAAAATCTGACAGTCAAATTCTCTGAGTTGTGCAATCAGCTCAGGTGTGATGAACGGATGAATGGATAAAGTGTGGTATATATACACAGTGGAGTACTATTCAGAATGAAATTGTTATTTTCAGGAAAATGGATGAAATTGAAGATTATGGTAAGTGAAATGAACCGGACTCAATACAACAAGTATCTGCCTGGTCTGGTGGCTCATGCCTGTAATCCTGGCACTCCAGAAGCTGAGGTGGGAGGATCTGCGAGTTCTAGGCCAGTCTGGGATAATGAGTTCTCAAAGCTAGCCTGAACTACACAGCAAAAAAAAATCAATCACTCAATCAATCATAATGACAACTCCTTTCCCCCTCAAACATGCACAGATCTCACTGTGAGAACAACTGCTACACAGCATTACTATCAATCAGGAGGTCCCAGTTCCACTTTACAGTATTAACAAAATCATCCCAATTCCTGTTCTCCCAACAGCCCTCACAAGTGTGCAGCAAAGCTACTGCCCCCTAAATCTTCCTAAATATCTCTTAAACTAACTTTTGACAATGCTGGGGATTTAGTTCAGTGGTTAGAGTGCTTGCCTTGCAAGCAGAAGGCCCTAAATTCGATCCCCAGCACCAAAAAAAAGAAAAAAAGAAAAGAAAAAACCCCCTAACTTCGACAACATTCTCTGAGTATGGCCTGAATGCTAGGTCACTGATCCTGGTTATTCCCCTTTATGTCTTTTCATTTTAAGTGGGACAGCCAGACTGAGATGATGCAAATAATGATCTGACCAGCAGAGTAGGGCAGGAATACAATGTCATTTTCACAAGGGCATATACTATGTCTTAATGCAGTGGTTCTCAACCAAAAGATTCTGTACCACGGGGTACATATGGCAAAATTTGGAGATGACAGGTGAGACTTCCAGCATCTAGCAAACACAGGGATAAGGATACTGTCAGGCCAGGGATACTGTTAAACAACCCCCCCCCCAATATATGGGACAGCCCCCTGAAAGCAATTCTTTGGTCCAAATGTCAATTCTACTCAAGTAAGGAACTCTATTAACGGATCCTAAGGCTAACGAAACTTTTGGAAGTTTCACCACCAGGCTTTTAAAACCTACCAGTATTTCCTCAATTACATACTCAACTGTATACAAAGTATAGACAAAATATATAGACATTTGATCCTAATGTTTTGTAACCATTTAATCCAACACTCATATGCTATCCCATTACCTAAACCCACTCACCCATTCAAATTTAACATACCAAAATTCAAATTGGAAGTCAAATACAAAATAGCCAGGAAATGGGGCTAGGGCTGTAACTCAGTTGTAGAATACTTGCCTATCATGCTAGACTCAATCTTTTATGCAAAACATTAAATAAAAAAAAGTAGGAACAAACTGAATGACAATAGGACACCCGAACATGAAAAACAAGGCAAGAGCAGGTTGTAGTGCAGTGGTCAAGCCCATGCTTAACATTCTGCAGTCCCTGAGTTCAACCCTCAGTACCCTAGGGGAAAAAAGTTAAAACAAAAAAAGCAAATTAAAGAGGAAGACAGACAATGTTCTTCAACAGTCTTTACCTGTCTATCATTTATGTTACAACAATCATAGTACATTTACGGCTAGAAATGGGAGAGAATCAATGAAAAACTACCTATACAGTTCAAACTTCAAGAAACACATTGGAAAGGCAGTAGCTCTGCAGGAATTTATCTTAACTTTTCCATTCTATACATCTGAACTAATTCCCAAAGAATTTGAAGCACTTAAGATCTTTATTGAAAATTTATCTTTTATCTGTGTGCGAGGACCATGTTGGTCTTCTCTGTATCATCCAACTTTAGTACAATGAAAGTGTTTGAAAATTTAATGTAAATTTATACCTTCTTCCGTAAAAACGTTGAAAAGATAGGTATAAGAATACTTTATCAAAAAAGACAAATTTTTAATTTTATTTCTTCACTAAAACCTTTTCTTCTTTTTCCTTTGTGGTTTTTCTTTTGGGGGGGGTTGTTTTTGAGACAGGGTCTTGGTACATAGTTCAGGCTGGCCTCAAACTCCTAGCAATCCTCCTGCCTAAACCTCCCCAGTGCTGGGATTGCAGGAGTCTGCCACCACACCTGACTCTGGTTTTTTGAGACAGGGGCTCATCATATAGTTCAGGTTGGGCTGGGGATTTAGCTCAGTGGTTAAAGTGCTTGCCTTACAAACACAAAGACCCGAGTTCAATCCCCAGCACCAAAAGAAGAAAAAAAAAAAAATACAGTGTGTTCAGGTTATCCTTGAACCTACTATGTAGCCCAGGCTAGCGTGAACTGGTGGTGATCCTCCTGCCTCAGCCTCCCAAGTGCTGGGATTACAAGCCTGGGCCGCCTCACCTTTCTTTATGATATACATTTCCCTGTCATTTTTAATACTGACACAATTTTTTTTTTAAATCCCTTTACAAAAGCAGGAATAAAATGAGTCAAGACAAAGTCATCACATGACATCACTCAACATTAAACTGAATAGGGGAGGGGACTGGGGATCGAACCAGGGTCTCAATGTACATACCCTCTACCACTGAACTATGTCCTCAGCCCTGAACAGGTAGGTTTATTTGAATTCCTACTGAACTGAAAAAAACACCACAATATTTATGACTCATTCTCCTAGTTCTTCTATCATTCCATGAATGGATTAATCAATTAACTGCAGATTTTAAACCTCTATACTGTAATTAAGCCTAAGAAATGTTTTCATTACAAAAATAATAAATTGACAAATCTCTAAACAAAATGTCAGCAGTGAGTGAAGCTGAGGTATAAGAAAGGACTGTCATGAAATTCACTTTTAATTATATAAAACTTAATATGTCATTAAAGCTCATGTCAAAGTCTCACCTGTAAAGAGAGACATACATACAAATACACAAATATGAATTTATTATCAGTCATATTTGCAATAAACTTTTTAAAAGTTTAGGCTGAACAACTACATTAATTGTCTAGAAATCATAAAACCATCTTGGGTTTACTCAAAACTGTCAACCACATGCGTCCGTTCAGGACTACAAAGACAGGGGCACGGTCACACTTCAATCTCCAAAGATGAAAGAAATGCAGTCTCACAGTTCAGGCCTCTACAGCGCTGAATTTAAGCAAACTAGAAGCTGTACGCTGCTAGAAGATCCCACCAGTGAGTTCTGAAGCTAACCTCTCGTTCTTACAGACGAAAGAGAAGGAAAGTTTTAAAAACACCTCCTGAGGTAAAGACAGTAGGACAGCGAACGCTCGGGCTTAGCAGGCGCATGTCCACAATCAGAATAAAAACAAAAAACACGCCGGAGCTGGAGGGAGAAGGACGCAGAAGGAAGCCCGGCACCCATCAACGCCGAACAGGGAGCCACAGCTCGTCCGGCCGCTCTCCGCGCAGGACAGCCGGAGGGCGCGGGGGGAGAGGAGACCCAGAGGACCGGCTCGGCGCTCGCCGGCGGGTCTCCACTCGCGCCCGGCCCCTCGGCGGGGAGGCGGCGGCGGCAGCACCGCGAAAGCCGGCCGGCCGGACGGAGAGCAGGCGGAGCGCACGGCGCCGACCCGACCCGCCCCCGCCGCCGGGCACAGTCGCCTCGGGGCACTCCCGCTTTGTACCGCGCTCCCACCAGGCGCAGGAGCGGGAGGGGCCGGGCCGGAGGACGCCGCGCTCTCCCGGAAGGGGAAGCCCCCGGCCCGCCGGCCGCCCGCCCGGCCAGGAACCGGCGAGGGCCGCGAGCGCCGAGCCGGAACGACGCGGAGGGCCGCCGTCCCGCCCGCCGGCCCTCGGGGCGCACGCCACCCTCCCCGGCCCCGACGCCCCCGAGGCCCGGCCGGCGTGCCACAGCAACACAACACAAACCACTTACAACGGCATCGTCTCCTGCACCGGCACCGCCTAGTCACTTCCCCCCCGCAACCGCTGCCGCTGCCGCTGCCGCCCTTGGCATGATCCACTGAGGCGGGAGGGAGGGGGAGCCTTGCCTCAGCCGTAGGTCCAACCCCACTCCCGCGCCCGCTCCCGCCGCTTTAAGCGCTTCTCCTCCTTCCCCTTCGTCCTAACATGGCGCCCGAGCGCTACCACAGCAACGTTCTAGAACCGCTGACGTCACCACGCACGCTGTGCGCGCGCCTGCGCACCAAGCCTTGCTCGGCGCCGCAGGGCTTCGCGGGAAACTTAGTTCAGGAGGTGGCAGCGGACCGGCAATTTCGCCTCAAATCTTCTCACGCTTCCACGGCGGGTGTCGGGCGATGAGTGGCAGCGGTCTGGGCTGCTTCAGGTGGCAGGGTGGTTGTCAATCGGGCGCGCACGTTCTTGTTACCGGCGGGGAAGATTCAGTGGGAGAGTCCCCAGACCCCGCGGGGGGCTGCTTCCGGCGCTTTTGAAGACCCGCCTTCCCAGCCGCCCGCGGCTGCGCTTGCGGGGCGGGTGCACACGCGTGTGCACCACGTGCTGCCCCCGGCCGGGTCGGGCCGGTCAGAGCTCGGGGTCTTAAATCCCTCAACAGGCAGGCGTTGTCCTGGCAGTGGGAGTGAAGCCTGGCGTCTAGGTGGCGGAGACTCGAAGGCGGTGCTGCCGGAGAGGTGCCTAGCAGAGCCTGGCACCCAGGGCGCCAGAGCCTTGCCAGGACTCCCTCTTCCCGCCAGCGGGTCCCGTGTGTTCCCGATGCCTTTACGCGGGCACTCAACGAGTAGTTCTTGGGTGAATACTGTACATTTGCAGGATCGGATTGGAATGACAACGAATTCAGGAACATGAGCTAATTTTACTTTTTAACGAATGGTGCGTTGGGACTACTGTGCTTGAAAAAGCTATCAGTAACCACTGGGATTTAGCAAAGGCCGTTTGCGCCATAATTTACCCCCAAGGCTGTGTTTCTAGCCCTTTATCTGTCACTTGGGTGGGACCAGAAATTCTGTTCCCTCCTTCGCCCCTAGCAAAATACTTATTCCCTCAAAAATTACATCACGTTCTACATTCCAGACTTTCAACTCAACGGCAGTTAATGATGGGGGTGGGGACGGTCAACTAGGGGAAAGTTACTTTACCCAGAGCTCTTAAGTATATTTATATGCACCTGTAAATCTTGAGGAAACCCTGCCTCAAAACTAAAAAAAAAAGCTGGGATGTAGGTCAGTACAAACGTCCTGGCTTCAAGCCCTAGTACCAAAAAAAACAAAAAAAACTGAAGATCTAAAATCCAGAGAAATCAGTAATAAGGCTGTGGTTTTAAAAGTTGCTCATAAAGGCGTGTACTGAAGAAGTTCTTTATGGATTAAGGAATGGGAACTTTTCAACTCATGCTGTGCTCTGCCAGACATCTCAGAAAGCAGTGAAAAAGAGCTGGGCATGGTGGCAAAGCCTGTAATTACAGCTACTCAAGAGGCTGAGGCAAGAAGATCTCAGGTTTAAGGCCAGCCTGGGCAATGCAGGACAGAGGTGCGGGAGGGGGGCATAGGAACATTAAACTTCCATGGTTTTTGTTTATACTTGCTCCAAACATTTTTCTTCATACTTCCACAGGATGAGAGAGAGAGAGCTACATAGCAAAAACAGTATTTATTTAGTACCTAGAAAATGCTAGGTACCATGTTACTTGCTGAAGTCATTCATAAGGAACTATATATACTTAATATACTTGGAGAAGGAGTCAAGATGGACTTCACAGGAGGGGTAACTTTAGAACCAGGCATGATGGCACAGGCCTGTAATCTTAGTATTTCAGGATGCTGAAGCAGGAGGATCAAGAGCCTGAAGCAAGCCTAGGAATACACAGGGAGTTCAAGGCCAGCCTGCACTACATAGACCCTGTCCCAAAAAAACAAAACAAAACAAAAAGAGGTGACTTTAGAAATATCTTGGTAGAAAAGTTAGAAATTGGTAAGTGGGCAGAGGAGAACAGGAGCATACTAGGTAAAGGGAACAATAGCTAAAGAAAGAAAAGTCAAATAATTTAATGTTTACTTGAGAAGGGAATACTTTTGACGTGACTGGATAACAAAGAATGTTGTGGGGAAGTGTGGAAATAAAGCTGGGAAGCTAAGTGAGAGGCAGATGAGGGATCTTGATCCACTAAATGGCTCTTGTGCACTTCTACCATTTCTGTGCTACAGTGGGGGCAGGAGGAGTGTTTTACTTTCCACTGTGAAAATAAAATCTCTGATCCACAGAGACCTCAAAAAAGGAGAGATAATAAATCCACAGACAGACAAGGGAATCAAGATTGTGCTAAGAGCTGTAAATAAAATAAACCAGATGATAGAATTATGGAGTAGGTCAACTATTGCAAAGGTGCTCAGATAAGACAAGGGTGAAAAGGAGCTGAGACCTGAAGCTATTGAGAGATTTTTATTTTATCTTTTTTGAGAGCCATGGAAAGTTTTAAAGCAGGAATGCGATTACGGTTATATTTTTGATTAGCTGGGCACGGTGGTGCACACATATAACCCAAGTAGACTGAGGCAGGAGGATCGTAACTGGATTGTGTGGCTTCCTCTGTTGGAAGCTAGTGTGGTCTACCTAGCAAAACCCTGTCTCAATAGAGAAACCAAACTACATGGCAAGACCCTGTCTCAAAATGAATAAACAAAAATAGTTGGCATAACTCTTGCTGGAATTTCATGCAAGAGACAATGAAGCTTGAACTATGGAAGCAAAGGGAACAGTTTGAGGAAGACTTAAGAGACGCCATTCTGTATGTGAGAAATGGAGAAGACAAAGATGATACCCGAGACTCCAGGGAGGGTGGATAGAGCTGTAGTACATGAAGTCCCTGGGGGCATGGCTGAGTTTGCGTGCAGGTTTTAATAGGCGTTGATTTGGGAGTGCAGTGGAACCTTCAAAAGTGGCTTTCCAGCCCTTGAAATATGCTTTGGTAGCCAGGGGGAGAGATCTGGGCTGAAAATAGAGATTATGAACTCTGAAAGCAAGAACCATTTTGTTGGACTCATGTTTCAGCTCTGCAAGGACCTTACACACACCCACCAACTACTCCAACTCAGATTTCGCAAATGAGTAATGAGCAGGGTGTTCGCATATCACATTTAGGACCCAATTAAAGATAGAACCTTTGCCAGGGAAAGTGATGAGTGAGATACAGCCGATTACAATGGTTAAGACGATCTCCAAACCCTTGCCCTCCTCCAGCCCCTGAAGCTGCTGTTGAGCTCCCCACCTGGCCTCCTCTGCAGGCTGCTAAGAAGGCAGAAAATGTGTTCTGTTACTTATTTTTATGGATTTTGCTACTGGGGATTGAACCCAGGACCTTTGCACTGAGCTACATCCCTATCCACCCCCCTTTTTGAGATAGGGTCTCTGTAGTTCAGGCTGACCTTAACTCACTATCTATGTAGCGCAGGCCAGCCTCAAAAGTCAGGGCAATCCTCCTGTCTCAGGCTTGACTACAGGTGTGTGCCACCACGCCCAGCTTTCAGTCCTTTAGGAGAGCTTTCAGCCCTGTAGGACAGTAGGACATGGCAAAAGCTGGATGGTAAAGTAGGCTTGACCTGTGAATTACAAAATCCCAAACAGATGCAACTTCTGGTGAGCAAGGCCTAGACCTGACATTGGCCCGAGGCATGAGATCTCAAAGTGCCTCTCAGGAGCCGGATGTAGAAGTTCTCCTGGGTTTCCTTGAGATTTAGACAGTATAAAATAGAGGAAGTCATGAGGAGCTGGTGCTATCATATCTTTTCATGGTAGCCTGTACCATGTCTCTCAGACGTGAAATGTATTTTTATTTTCTTTTCATTTTGTTTTTTCACTTTTTATTTATTTGGCCCAAACTCACTCTACAGAGCTAGTTCCTCTCCCAATCTCTATTTTGCATTTTAAATAAACTTTGTCACCACTTTTTTTTTTTTTTTTTTTTTTTGGTGGTGCTGGGGATCGAACTCAGGCCCTTGTGCTTACAAGGCAAGCACTCTAATCACTGAGCTAAACCCCCAGCCCCAACCACTTTTGGCTCCTTTCGTTTAATTCTTTGTTTGAGGTGAGATCTAGAATCTAACGCCAGAAGAAAGGGCAAACAATCCAGAACCTGATAATGTTAATTCAGATACAGTCACCCCACAACACCTTGACACAGGAACAAGGCTTTTATTCTCAGACTTGAGAAAAAAGCAAAAAGCATGGGGAGAACAGAAATCCTAGGCTAACACACAAACATAGGACAGAGGTCTGTCTACAGGGCCAGGAGGGACCTGGTCTTGATGTCCCCACATGCAGACATGAGGTTTTCTTTGTGTTTGAGCACTTCTTTCTCAGGCCCTTTCATGGTACATAGTCCTCTTTTTTTGTTTGTCACACGTCTCATCTTTTTTTTTTTTTTTTTGGAGTGCTAGGTATTAGACCCCAGGACTTTACACTGAGCTACATCCTTAGCCCTTTTTTTATTTTAATGTTCTTGTTTTTTGTTTTTGTGGTACTGGAGATTGAATTCAGGGTCTTGTACTGAACTATATCCCCAACCCTTACGGTTTTTTATTTTGAGACAGGACTCACTAAATTGCCCAGGCTGAGTTTGGATTTGAGAGCCTCCTGCCTCACCCTCCCCAAATCCTGGGATTACAAAGCTACTATGCCCAACTCATTACCATTTTAAATCTCCACCTCAAGGTGTGATTTTTACTGTGCTAGTAAAGTACTAAACCAGGTGTGGTATTATAGGCCTATAATCCCAGTAGTGGGAGGTTGAGGCAGAAGGATCCAAAGGTTTGAGGCCATGAGAGCCTGTCTCAAAACCAAAAAGGAAAAAAAGAAAATTAAAGATGGCTGACTATAACTGTATAAAAGGAAAGGTACTATATTACCATATGATAGTGACTATATAACTACATAAAACTAAAGATAACCGTATTGACCACTGTACACGTGCATTTGTTCCCTACCAGCATCTGGATAAATTCCTAATTGGGTTTTGGAGCAGGCAGAGCACTGCCCTGCCTGAGTGTTTGTTTTTAATGATCTTCGCAGCCTCTCTGCTGACCTCATAGGCTTTGAAGGCCGAGCTGACTCTCATCCTCCTGTCGCCTGGCGTGTTGTCTGAAGGCCTTGGCCTTGATGCCTGGTGCACTTTTAAACTCTCAATTCCCTGGTGTATTTGTCAACCCTATGGGACTGAGCACTGACTTAGCTGGCTTGGTATCATCTAAGAAGTAACAGTTGGAGATACTGGCAGAGCAGAAGATTTTTTTTCCCGATGAACCCAGGGCCTTCACATTGAACTGGTTCTTTTTTTATTTTTATTTAACAGTCTTGCTAAATTGCCTTGAATTTGTAATCCTCTTGACTCAGCCTCCCAAGTAGCTGGGATTACAGGAATACACCACCACACCCCACCCCACTTGTCCAGCACAGTACTTTCAAAATGTAATGAAAGACCAGAGGATCTGGGAGCAGCAGCACATGCCTGTACTCCCAGCATTCTTGAGGCTCAGGCTGGAAGTTCATGAGTTCAAAGCCAGCCTGAACAATGTAGTGAGACACTGTTTCTAAACACGCACGCACACACGAGTAAAAACTCAGGTTTATGAGTTACTAATGTAAAAACAATATAAGCATTTTCATCTAATGAGTATTATACTCATAAGCTTGAACTGTCCTTTCACCAAATACGGTACTAACTCTTCTTTGACAGATAAAAAGTCTAGTTCATTGTTTTAGACTGAGATCTTGTAATTGGCCTCAATAGATTAGACTGAAAACTAGAGTCACATACTTATATTCCACCAGAAGAAACAAAATTATCTGACCTTCCTGGAAATCAGGAGAAACAATAGTCAAATTTTCCAATCAAGTCCGCTTTCGTCACCATGGTAATGATGTTGTCCCTGCTTTAACCCTTACAAAACAAAATGCCTGAAAATGATGTTAATCAATCAGCTATTTTTCTCTTGTTCAGTCTACCTGGGCTGGTGTGTTATTGTGAGGAAATTCACTTTGAAATGACCAATCTGCTTTTTGTTCTTTGTTTTTTGTTACTTCAGCCCTTTTCTATCTGTAAAACTGAACTTCTGGGGCTGGGGATGTAGCTCAGTGGTAGATGCTTGCTTAACATAGGCAAGATCCTGGACTTAATTCCCAGCACTACAAAAAAAGAAAAAGAAAAACTTTGCTTAACCTATGAGAACACTTACTCTGGGGTTTTTTTTTGTTGTTGTTGTTGTTGTTGATTTCTTTTGTTTTTGTTATTTTAGGCAGAGTCCCTCTATGTAGTTGGCCTTGAACTAACTATGTACTCCAGGCTGGCCTCGAATTCACAGTGATCCTCATGCATCAGCCTCCCAAGTGCTGGGATTATGAGTATGTGGCACCACGCTCAGCTTTTAAACCCTTTCAGGTGTTTATTGGTTTGTTAGATTTTGTAGAATGTGTCTTATGTCATTTGTGTGAAAGAAAGAACAACAGTAGGCTACGGATTAGAACTAGTCCCAGCCAGGTATGGTGACACACACCTGTTATCTCAGGACTCAGGAGGCTGAGGCAGGAGCATCACTACAAGTTCAAGGCCAGCCTGGGTTACATATGAGACCCTGTCTCAGGAAAACAGAAAAACAAAACAAAACCCAAAATACAAAAAACAAAGAACTGGCCCCAAACCTGTGCTTCCTCCCATCTCTGCCTCTCAACAGCAAGTCATTTTACAAACAAGAAGCAAGTAGTCTTGACCCACTGTGCTCCCACACGCACGCACATGCACCCAGCGCTGGCGATTGAGCCCAGCAGCTCTGCACTGCGTCACATTCCCAGACTGTTTTGTATTTTTTATTTTGAGACAGTGTGTCCCAGACTGGGCTCAAAATTTCAATCCTCCTGCCTCAGCCTCCTACAAGTGCTAGGATTACAGGAGTGAACCTGACTGTTAATCTCTTCTTATGGAGTACTAATCCTATTAGACCAGAGCCCACTTGTGACCTCATTTAATTTTACTTCCTTAGAGGACCTTTCTCCAAATACTACAGCCATGTGGAGGTTAGTGAGGCCAGAGACTGGAATGAGGCCAGAAACTGGGGCGTGACCAGCCTGCTGGGCAGGTAGGTATGACCTGTCAATCACGGAGATCCAAGACACCAGCAGGAAATAACAGTTCCCAAGCCCTGCACTTGGGACCAATCAAAAAATGCTATCTTCCGTCTTCTTGGCTGCAATCAAGCAGGATTTTGATAGGAGGGCCTAGATCTGCTGTCAGCCAGAGAAACGGGAGATACAATGCTGGTCATTAACCTCGTGGCCACTGTAAGCTCTTTCAGTGGCCCATGCTCACTCTGCATATTATAATTCTTTTAATAAATGTAAAACCTCGCTACACTTGTCTTGCCCAATTAGAACCTGGAAAGAGTCTTTAGAAGAAGCCCATAGCACCCCAGAACCCTGGTAACATTAGGGCTTCAACCTATGAGTTTGGGGGTACAAAACATTCAGTCCTTAATGGTGAGTACCTCAGATTTTTCTCATGCTTTTTCCTTTTTTGGTGCCGGGGGTCAAACTCAGGGCCTTATGCTTGCAAGGCAAGCACTCTAACCACTGAGCTAAATCCCCAGCCCCTTTTTTAGGTTTTTTGAGACAGAGCCTCCCTCTAATTCCAGCTGGCCTTGGACTCACTATGTAACCCAGGCTGGCCTCAAACTTGCAGTGATCCTCCTGCCTCAGCCTCCTGAGTGCTGGGATTACAAGTGTGTGCCACCCTGCCCGGCTTTGCTTTTTTTTTTTTTTGGAGACAGGGTCTTGCTAAGGAGTTCAGGTTGGCCTTCAACTCACTATGTAGTTCAGGCTGGCCTTGAACTCACTGTGTAGCCCAGACTGGCTTGCAACTCATGGTGAACCTCCAACCTAAACCTCCCAAGTGCTGGGATTACAGGTGTGTGCCACCATGCCCAGAGTTTGGGGGAGATATGGCACTGTACTGGGGATTGAACTCAGGGTCTTTGCACTCAGCTACATCCCCAACCCCTCTTTTTTATTTTGAGGCAACATCGGGGTATGTTGCCCAGTCTGGCTCAAACTTCCAATCCTTCAGCCTCAGCCCCTGATCACATCAGACTGTTAACAACTGGAAGACAAAATTGACTATTTGATTGTATCTATCGATTTCTGTGTAAGAATTCCTCACAAATATTCATCTAAGTAAAGTAACCAACAGCTTCTATAAAAACTGTCAGGAATCTGAGCAGGGGTCTTCAGGGACTCTCATGGTCTGTGTTCATGGTATCAGACAGGCCTGGAGTCACCTGAAGCTAAAGTTCAGCTGTGGAGGGCTCCGTCTCACATTTGTGTCTGTTAGCAGAGCTCAGGTCCCCACTGCTGTTGGAGCGAGGGCCTCCATCTCATGCTGGCAGGCTGCTGGAGACTGCGGTCAGTTCTTTGCCAGGTGTCCACTCCAACATGGCAGCTTGCTTTACAAAAGCAGGCAAGTCAAGAGGGCAAGACAGTCTGCTATCAAGAGCTCATTCACAGACCTTCGCAGCCCAAGTCTGACTGTGTTCTGTTCGATAGAAACAAGTCACATTCAACAGGAAGGTCTTCCATCAAGGCAGGAGTACCAGCAAGCAGCAATCATCGGGGCTGCAAAAGAGTTGCCCTGCCATGTGCATTAAACTAACTTTGTATAAAACCTAGTGGGTGACCTACTGACTTAGTGAGGCTTCATTTAAAAAGCAAATTTTAAAAGTGCTTGTTATTGCTCATATCTAGTTGTTCCCTCAAAAGCCTCATGTGCTCATAGGTGGGGATTTTTTCAGGTGGTGGATCTGGAGTATGTGATGCTGGGATTAAGGTGTGTGATAACTAAAGTGGTTTAGTATTAGTGCTGGGTGTAGATAATGGAAAGACCACCCTGGGTGTGGGTGGCACCAACCAATAGGCTTGTAGCTTGGATCAAATATAAAGGGAAAGATGAAAGGCAAGCTGCTGCTTGGTGCTGCTTCCTGCCTGCCTTGCCATGGACTGTTTCTTCTTTGCGATGCTCACTGCCATGCTCCCCTGTCTTGCAGCCAGCCAACTATAGAATGGAACTTCTACAAACTGTGAGCTAAAAATAAACCTTTCTTCCTTTAACTTGTGGGTGTCAGGTATTTTGTCCTGCAACAGAAAAGTAACTAAGACTTACATCTCTAAGTGCTAAAGATGTAAGTCTGTGTAAAGGCCCTGAGTTCAATCCACAGTACTGAAAACACACACACACATGCATGCATGAACGCACGCACACATGCACACACTGTATTATTTTAAGGTAGAGGACTTACCAGAATGTCAGAGTCATGTCCTACAATGAAAAAGAATGAAGCTGTGGTTGAAGGATGTAGGGGACAAGCGAATTTATTTAAAAGATATAAAGGCAAGAAAGTAAAAGAAAATCAGGAAAGTACAAGATAGAAAGGCAAGGAAGTAAAACTCCTGCTAGCTGGGAGGGGGTTCTGAGTAGGATTTCCCTGAGGGCTCTTTGTTTATGGATTTTTAAGGGATTTAGAAAGGAGTTTGGGCCATTGTGTAAGCAATATATTATCTACCCTAGAGGAAACTACCTACTTTTTAGGGTCTAATCTACATAGTGTCCATGCAGGGCCTGTGTGCCCTTAAGCCAGTGGCCTGCTGTTCATCCTCTGGGGAGGTCGCAGGCAGCGAAAGGACACCTGCCAGATGTTTTTGTAAGATCCCTGGAGGGTTGTAACTCAGCAGACTCCATTTTGGGCTTCTCGACTCTATTTTGGGCCTAATAGAATCCTAACTCTTTCCACACTAATTCCTGTTACAGTACCAGCTCGATTTTTTAAAAGTTAAAATACAGTTTATACATAAAGTATACAGAGAGCTGGATGTGGAGGCACATACCTATAATCTTAGCACTTGGGAGGCTGAGGCAGGAGGATTACCTAAGGTTTGAGGCCTACCACAGCCACATAGTGAGCTTAAGGTCAGCCTGAACTACACACAGTGAGGCCTTGTCTGAAAAACAAAAAGAAAAAATAAATACTAAGGGCTTTGTGTATGTTCCCATCTATGTAATATTCTTTCCCTCATTTAATTTTTATGTATATGGCCATGTAAGTATCCCTGAAATCAAAATACTGTGTCTGTGTAGTAAATGTCCAGCACCCCAGCAGACATTCTCCTAGCTGATAAGCCTCTATTACCAAGTAACCACTATTTTAACCTCTAACACAATAGATTATATCTCTTTCAACTTCATACGGTGGAATTACACATTATGTACTATTGTGTGTAACTCCTTGAACTCGACATAGTTTTTTAATCAAGATTATGTCTGAAATTCTTCCTATGGAGGTAATCATTCTCATTCTAATTTTATTTTTTGATGCTGGGATTGAATCCAGGGCCTCATGCATGCTAAGCATGCCCTCTCTCTCACCGAGCTACATTCTCCAGCTCCCAGTTCATTCCTTTTTATTCCTATGTATTATTTTCTTGTGTAAACATACCATAAGATGTCTTTCTCCTGTTGGTAATTATTGTACCATTTGGCTTTAAATTTTATTAGTACATATTTTCCATACATAGTATTTACATTCATCATTGGGAATTTGTACCTGTAAATAATATATCTTAATTCTTTTTTCCCCTTCCCCTCCCCTTTAACCCTTCTTCTCTGAACGTACTTGTACATATCTTTTGGTGGCGATAACCACTTATCTGTCTTGGCTACACAGTAGTCCTCCGTTATCCAAGGAGGATATGTTCCAAGACACTCAGTCAATACCTAACACTTCAGAGAGTACGAAGCCTTATACTGTGTAGCAGTTAGGGTGCAGTGCCCACCTGACTGGTTTTGGGATCTGCCCAGGATTGGTAGAGCACACTACTGGGTGTGTCTGGGTGGATCATGGAAGCGTGGCCTTGGGGGTCTACATCTGATCCCTCACCTTTTCCTCTGATGCCATTCACTTGCTCTGCCTTCTGGTCACCATGAACTCAGCATCTTTGCTCCACCATGATGTTTTTGCCTTGGAGCCAGCTGACTATGGACTGAATCCTCTGAAACTGTGAGCCAAATTAAACCTCTCCTTTACATTATGTATATGCTATGTTTGTGTCAGTCAGCTTTCTGTTCCTGTAACAAATATGTGGATAATTAATGTATGAAGAAAAAAGTTTTATTTTGCCTCACAGTTTTATAGATTTCAGTTGGCCCTGTAATTTTGGGTCTGTGGTGCTCATCATGGAGGGAGTGTGTGGTAGAGCAGAATCACACACAGACCTCATATACAGAATGAAAGAGGAAGAGGAACGGACTGGGTTTCCACTACCCCCTTCAAGGCCATGCCCACTGTGGCCTGAAGACCTCCCACTAGGCTCCACCTCTTAAAAGATTCCACTATCTAGCAAGGCTCTGTTTTAAAAAGCCAAAAAAGAGATTTACTTAAGCACAGGCACTGTGATACCAATTTGATAATTAAGTGGCTAATGTTTGGGTAGGATATAGAGTGTGGATACTCTGAACAAAGGCACAATTCACATCTCAGGTCGGATAGAATTGGACAGCATGAGATTTCATGAAGCTGTTCAGAATGGCACACAATTTAAAATTTATACATTGTTTGTTTTTGGAGTTTTCCATTTAATATTTTCAGACCACAGTTTATCATGATAATTGAAACCAAAGAAAAGAAAACTGCAGCTAAGGGGGCTACTGTATACCTAGGAGTAGAATTGCTAGGTCATCTATATATCCATATTTAGCTTTACTAAGTACTCCCAAATGCTTTCCCAAAGTGATAATACTAATTCAGACTCCCACCAGCAATATGTGGGTTCCACTCCACATCCTACCAAAACTTGGTATTATCAGTCTATTTATTTTTAGTCATTTGGTATGGTTGTAATGGGACCTCACTGTGGTTTTCATTTGCCTTTCTCTGACAATTAATGATTTTGAATACTTTTTATATGCTGATTGGTCATTCGGAGACCTTCTTTTATGAAGTTTCCTGTCTGTTTTTAAATTGGGTTGCCAGTCTTACAGACCTGTAGGAATATTTTATACATTCTCTCTATAAGTCTTCTGGCACATATATGTATTAAAAATATTATCTCCTATCGTGAGACTTTTTGGTCTTTTTTTCCTTTTTTGCAGTACTAGGATCAAACTCACAGTCTCGAGTGCGCTAGGCAAGCACTCAACCACTGAGCTACACATCCAGCTTCTCTTTGCAATCTTTAAATGTTGTCTTTAAGAAAGCTTTGCTGGGCTGGGGATTTAGCTCACTGGTTAGAGTGCTTGCCTCACAAGCACAAGGCCCCGAGTTCGATCCCCAGCACCAAAAAAAAAAAGAAAGCTTTGCTCACCAGGCATCACAATGTATACTTGTAGTCCCGACTGATTGGGAGGCTGAGGTGGGAGGATTATTTGAGCTCACAAGTTCGAGACCAACCTGGGTAACATAGTGAGACCTCATATAAAAAAACAAACAAATGAAAATAAATTATGTATAGTATAAGACAGATATCAAGGTGGTGTTTTGGGGGTGCTGGAGATTGAACCCAGAGCCTTGCACATGCTAAGTATGCCCTCTACCACCGAACTATACCTCCAGACTCCTATTGTGTTTTTCGTATGTGGATCTCTGATTGACCTGCACCATTTGTTGAAAAGACAACAATAAATACTTAGTCTCCTTTGGTTTCTGCCCATTTTCTAACCCGATTCCCTGGACTTCTTGATGACTGCATGAGCTACTCGACATCTTTTCAGTAACTTTAACCAAAGTGGTCACAGTTGTGTCCTGTTGCTTGCAACTCAGACTCCTGATGCACAGAGACATTCAATTATATTTATGTTGGATGCAGTTCTCTTGCACGTACATACCCGTAAGTGTGCATGTTGGAGCACTCTAAGGCACATTCCCCTCCCACTTTTCTGTCTATCATGACTTACTTAAAGTTGTCAGACTGTCTCAAGTATATAAACACCATCTCTACATTGGTTATGCCCGTGTGTCTTAGTCACTTTCTTATCTCTGAGACAAAATATCCGACACACACAACTCAAAGGAGGGGTTTATTTTGGCTCACAGTTGCTGTGGCTCAGCCCATGGCTGGCTGGCTCTGAGGCAGAAAAGCCATGGTAGAAGGGGCCATGGTGGAGGAAGGCTGCTCACATCCTAGTGGTCAGCAAGCAGACAGAGAAGGGAGAAGCCAGAGGCAAGAATACACGCTTCCAAGTCATGCCGACAGTGGTGTGCTCCTCCTCACCAGGCCCTGCCTCCAAATGTGAGAATTTTGGGAGACTATTTTATTTTATTTTACTTTTAGTTTTTTGAGACAAGGTCTCACTATGTAGTGCAGGCTGCCCTTGAACTCACTATGTAACCTAGCCTGGCCTCGAACTTCAGTTGATCCTCCTGCCTCTGCCTCCTGAGTGTTGGGATTACAGGCATGCATCACCATGCCCAGCTTTTTCAGGGACATTTTAGATCTAAACCATATCACCATACTAATGCCTCGAATGCCTACCTGTCTACTGAGCTCCGGACTTGTATAAACAACTACCTACTTAACATATTTGCCAAGATCACTAACAGTCATCCCTATTTATACAGTCAACAAATCTGGTTCTTCAATTTTTATTTCAGTTAATGGCATCCTTTATTGAGCAGCTCAGGCCACAAACGTCACAGTCAAATATGATTCCTCTCCTTTCCTGGCCTTCAACGTCTAAACCATTAGCAAGTCCTCAACTCCCATAAAATCCAATCCAGATCTTGCCACTTCTCATCACCTCTACCGCTGCTTCTTTAGGCACAGATGCTATCGATGTCCATGGGGCTACTACAATTACAGCTTCCACTCTGTCCTGTGATTGGTTGCACAGTGTAGCTGGAATGACCTTTCTATGATGTAAACAGAATCATGCATTTCCACTGCTAGAGACACATTACTCCTGGCGAATAAAGGATAAAATCCATTGCCTTTCCAATGCCTACAAGGTCATACATGATCAAGCCCCTACTTTTCGCCCTCATTCTCTCTCTCTGTTGTTTTCCTTTGTGGTTCTGGGGATTGATCTCAGCACCTCTGCACTGTGCCGCATTTCTAACCCTCCCTTTTTATTTTGAGACAGGGTCTCTCTAAGTCATTAGGTTGACCAGGATGGGCTCGAACTTGTGATCCTCCTGCCTCAGCCTCCCACAGTGCTGGGATACGGGCATGTGCCAGCACCCTCAACTTTCCCCTCATTTCTTGCCGAACTTGCCCTTGAGTGTGCTGTAAGCGCATCTGCCTCCTATTGCCTCCTTCATGGCTGCTACTTGCAATTATGTCTGCCTAGAATTCTGTTCCCCCAGATTAGTTGTTTCCTTCTCCACATTCAAGCTTTTTTCCCCCCAAATAGCAGGTCATCAGAGAGGACTTCCTTGACCAAATCAACCCCCTTTGCCAAACACTGTATATCCCATTATTTGGCCTTGTCTTCTTCAAACTACTCATTACAATTTTAAATTACAAAACTAGGCACATGGCTCAAGCCTTTAATCCTAACACTCGGGAGGCTGAGGCAGAGGATCCCTTGAGCCCAGGAGTTCGAGGCCAATCTGGGCAAAACGGCAAGACCCTGTCTCAAATTATAATAATGTTTTAGAATTTAAAATTAATCCTGTATTAAATTAATCTCTATGCCCCCCCCATAGGATACATGCTCTACGGAATGGTAAGTGCTCACTACTGTGAGTCCAATGCGTAGAACAGGTTTCAGCATAGTTATTACTTATTATTTGTTGAATGATGAATAAATATAATGTGGGTTTATGATAAGATTAAATAACCAGGGGTTGGAGATTTAGCTCAGTGGTAGAATGCTTGCCTAGCAAGTGCAAGGCCCTGAGTTCAATCCCCAGCAATCAAAAAAAAAAAAAAGATTAAATAACCAGAATTTCCTTTTATAATAATATTTTCACCATGGCATTTCTTTACCTATAAAGAGATATCTTTAGTCCTAAAGGTACATTCTGCCAGGTGATACTAAGAGGCCATTGCTCATACATTAGTTCTGCCCCTAGGCCTAAGTCAGAAGGGGTTGTATCAAAAGAAATGTAAATATCTGGAAAATAGCAACAATTATTCTGAAAAAATAATTATTGTCTAAAAATTTCTTTTATTCCAGAAATCCAGTATGATCACTTTCTATTTTCATTTGTATTAGGAAGAACCTTATATTATCCAAAGATGAGTAGATGAAATGATCTTTGAAACAGTTTAAAACATTAAACCTTTTTGAAATTTTTTTCTTTTTTTTTTTTTTTTTTGGTGCTGGGGATCGAACTCAGGGCCTTGTGCTTGCAAGGCAGGCACTCTAACCACTGAGCTAAATCCCCAGCACCTGAAATTTTTAAATGAAATACAAATCACCTCTCAAATGTACCATCTTGATGGGCATGGTGGCACATGCCTGTAATCCCAGCACTAGGGAGGCTGAGGAAAGAGGCTCACTGCAAGTTCGAGGCCAGCCTGGGCTACATAGTGAGTTCAAGGCCAGCCGGAACTACGGTGAGACCCAGTCTCAAAAAACGTTTAAAAAAAAAAGTACTACTTATAAAAACTTGAAATTCAAAAAAGAAGACAAATAATAGGCTCAGAGCTGTCAAAATGACAGGCTGTCTTAAGTGAGATAAACAAAGCACTTGTGCTAGTTTTTAGGGTGCAATTATCTGCCCACCAATATTAAAATCAGAGAGGGGTTTTCCTTCATAGTTCAGAAAAGTATGAGCAGGTCAGAAGGTGGATGCTCAGATTATCAAATTAAGCAACAGCAATTGAGATAATGAAGAATTGTCTATTTAAATTCTGAGTGCCCAAAAGCCAGACTGATGGAGCATGCCTTTGTCCCAGCCCTGGGAGGACTGCTGCAAGTTTGAAGTCAGCCTGGACTACACAGCGAGATCTTGTGTAAAAAAAAAATCTTTTTAGCGTGCTCAGGTAACTACTAACTGACACGCTCCACAGGTAATCAGAAGATTCGATGCCGCAACACTCTTACCACCTACATACAATTACTGGCAGTCTTCTGGGCTACAACACAGTGCCGAAATGATTTTCCACGTTAGTAGCTGTGGTTAGCTGGGTTTATATACTATAAAACAGCAAAAACTGCACTACCAAAAAGCCATTAAAATAAGGTTACAGATTAGACGGAAATACATAAATATTGTTTCTAATTATTTTCCTTTGGGGGGGTGCTTGAGAGTTGAACCCAGGGATACACACAAGCTGGGCAAGTGTGCTGCCACAGAGCTACACCCCAGTCCTATTTGAGGAACTTTTACTTGTTCTAGTATTTTAGCAAAATTATATGGATGGATTTACTAAGAGTAAAATATGTTTGCTATACTTCCGTCCTCATTTCCCTTAAAATTCTCTTTAATGGACCTCAAAAAATTTACAGGAGCTGGCCGCTGTGGCACATGACTAGCATCTCACCTTGGGAGGCTGAGACAGGAGGATAAATTCCAGGAAAGCCCAGGAGATTTAGCCAGACACTATCTCAAAATAGAAAGGACTGGGATCCAGGCGTAGTGGTACAGGTCTGTAATCCCAGCCCTCTGAGAGGCTGAGGCAAGAGGATGGCAAGTTCAAGCCCAGCCTGGGCAGCAATTAGCCAGATCCGGCCTCAAAAACAAAAATACACAAATTTTAAAAATAATTAAAACGGCTGGGAATGTAGATCAGTGAGAAGACCTGGGTTCAGTCCCCAGTATCAAAATGAAGTATAATTCAAAATAATTAGTATAGTAAATGGGCAAGAGTGATGTCTCAGGACATCTGGAGATGTAAGTACAGACTGTCTCACA